>JABSMR010091093.1:0-12688 GCA_018902295.1 Dusona sp. PSUC_FEM 10030013 | reverse complement strand
TTTTAATGAAAAAATTTTTTAAATAAAATAAAATTGTAACTAAACTAAAAAATGGAATTAAATTAATTTTTTTAATTAAATTAAAGTGTAATTAAACTAAAAAGTTCAATTTGATTCATTCTTTAAATTAAATTGTAATTGAACTGAAAAGTTCAATTTAATCAATTTTTTTAATTAAATCAAATTGTAATTAAATTAAAAATTTCAATTTAATTCATTTTTTTGAATTATTTGGTTTATATTAACAAATTCCTGTTTTCCCATTGCTTGTACGTAAGAAATTAACTATATTTTCGTATTAACGATTGAATGCCCAGAACGAGAGAACAAATGATTTATAATTTCTATACAATTGTTTTTTTTTTAAATATTCGACCGAACTTTTGAGGAAAAAAAAATCCTCATGTATATACGAGACTAAACAATTTTTATTGCCTGCAAGATTTTACGATGAAACGTATAAAGCATACAGTTTATTTTAATCGCTAAAAATTAGCCTGTAACAAAATTGATGTCTTTCATGACCTGGCAAATCGCACGAACTCGTTAAATCGTTTTTTACGACATTAGCTATCGCAGAAAGTTCACTATGTTTGTATAAGTTGAATAAGAGACAACAAATAAATATGGAGAGCGAACGCGGTAAATGAACTTTGAAATTGGGTGACGATTAGGAAACCGCAGATCTGGTTTTATTATCGCCGGTAGTTTTATGCTTCTCAACGATACTGTACATGCTAAGTATCTCGAAACTCTTGAAAGTAAATGTACTTCGCGTAAGATTGAAAAATAATGCAGGTTTCAACTGGTATGGTACGTCGTTGGAAAACATAATTTTGTATATTTCATGGATTAGGAAGTCGTACGAAGTAAATTGTTCGTCCTCGGAAAGTAATTGGAGTGTACAGAACTTTATTATGCACGAGTTTAATTGGTCAAGAACAAGCATTAATCCAATAATTCAGTCATGTCGATAGAATATACACGATAGTTAAGAGAAGCAGGCATAAAAAAAGAAAGCGTGAACTCACGTAAAAGCGAATTAGCGAAAAAACGACAATTGTCGTTTTCGACAATTAAAGCTGTCGACGAAGGAGTTGGGGTAAAAAAAAAGAGCGATTTCTTCTACACCGACGAGAACTTACGAAACTCCTCAGCAACACGAGAATCATTTCGATATTATTACGAAATGTTGGATATCGATTGGGTTTTGGTGGGCCGCGTTAGAGAGACACGAGAAGATAGTTGCGTGGGCATAGACTCGGTTGTCACTTTGCAGAGTTTGTAACGCGACAAGTGGTGCCATCGTGCGGCTGGGAAGGAAAATAACGAATGAAAAAAGATGGCTGCGGTAGGCAGCAGCAGAAACGACGTCGACGTTCGACAAGGGGCTTTCGTGCGGCGCTTTCGCGGTTGCGAGCACGACGTCTCGCGAATAGATCGATTCCTCGCTGGGGAGCAAAAAAAAGAACCGAACAAAAGGAAAAAACAAACGAATTGCCGAATATCTGAGATTGTACGATAAATTCAATAGAAAAAAAAACATTCATTTCACTTAAACGTCGGCACTGTAAATATTTTAAAGGAGCCGAATCGCGCCAAAGCGAGAGAGAGAGAGAGAAAGCGATTAAACGAGAGAGAAAGAGAAAAAGGGCTCGAGGATTACATTATTACTCGTCGAGATGAGAGTGAACACAAGAGAGTGCTTGAATATTAAACGTGAAAGAAGTAATGGTACGAGGATCTTTCGTTGCTCCGAAAGCTTCACGGCTTTATAGGAGTGAGCAAAGATCAAAAGAGGAAGAGAAAAAGGGAGAGAGAGAAAGACGAGCAAGATAGGGAGATAGGAGCGGGCCATCTGAGCGTCTAGCAGACGACATTGTTAGTAAAAATAAAATGTCATTATATTTGGATCGCGGTATATAAGACTCGAGCGGGGCGAAGGGGAGGGGGGAGGAGGAAGACTTTTGAGAATATATTTCTTCGCGAGTTTAAACACGCGTTACACGAAATATTATATATTCTATTTGAGTGCGAGTGTATTGAGTGTGTGAGTGCGCGTGTTCGGTTTTGATTTAACGTGCAAAAAAATCATTGGGCTTTCGTATTCGCGCTAATTGGATTTTTATAAATGAACATATTCTATTCGTTATTACTTATGTGTATATATGTATACGTATACATGTGTGTACACGATGACTAGTACGCAAAATCTTACAGTCTAACGTGCGTTGGCTTGATTTTAAATTCGGGGAAATCTTGTTCGCGTCTCGAATTTCAATTTTTCGTTTCGTTACCGAGAAGAACGAAAAAAAAAATAGGTGGGTGGCTTTTCAAGTGGGTGTATTGCACGATTGAAGTATTCATTTCCGGATTGGAATAGAGAATCAGAAACGAGCTTTTTGGGCGAGGGGGGCAGACTAGGGTGGCAAACGCACACTTTAAATAAAAAAAGAATTCACATATACAGAATCTAATGTATATACGTATGAATATGTATGTACAGGCGCAACCCCGGTAACTCAGGCTGCACCCCTTTGCTCGCACGCAATAATGGCTGCCTAGCACGGGGGGCGCCCTCGCGTGTATTGACCAATTTTCCATCTCAGCCTCGTATATACGAAATATTAAGGTTAAAAATTATCAAATTTTTTCGTGTGGGCAGTTCTTCGTATTTCACAACGAGAAGCGTGTTTCGGTCTCTCGTTTATTGGTTTTTTTTTCGTCACGGAATTTTACGTGTATAGAAAGAAAAAAAACGGACAAAAAAATTCGGGCAAGTTCGCCGGTGTGTTTCGTTGTTATAACAAAAAAAAAAGATCGGAAAAGCTCTTTTTATCACTGTTACCACCACCACCCTCTATCTCGTTATACAGTGGAAACTCTCTTAACTTTCTTTCACATTACTTGTAGGTTATCGAAAAAATGGGCTAGGTGAGGGCGCTAGTTTACAGTTGCCATATAGTCACTGCGAGGTACGTTTTCAAAAGTCGAAAAATCACTCGCCGATTCATTTTTCTATGTTTTCTCAAAATTCTGAGGGTATATTCAGGATATTGCTAACTAATTACGTGCCAAATATGAAGACGGTTCACTAATCCGAATTTGAAATATTTCCTGTCAAAGATTCTGTAGTTTTACATGCGTTTCGTAGGGCGAGCAGTTCGAAAATTTCACATTTTTCTCGTTAACTTTGAAACTTTTCTACAAATTTTTTTTTAACTTGCCAATTACATGGAAACATATGACGAAATTTATTTTAAAAAAATACGATTTTGACCACTTAGTTTCGGTGATATAGCGGTTAAAAGTAAAAGCGAGTATTATTGGGAGATGTGGGACTCGTTATGTTTTAAACTTCAAACTTTCATTAGACATTTTCCATCATTTTACAAGTTTCCAAACATTAACCTGTGCGTTAACTTTTTTTCATGACTCTGCCGAGACAAACGCCTCAATCCGATACGTTTTTCATATTAATCTCGTAAGAGAAAACAATGAAGTATGCCAATTGGATTTTTAACGATCTTGTTGAGATCGGCATACGAGCTACGAAAAGTTTGAAGTTTTTTTTTTTAAATACTGAAAATAAATTCCGTCTTATTTATACAGGAATATCACGGCAGTCATTAATCTCATAACATCTTTTGAAAAGATGAATCTCCATTAAATGATTTTTTAACAAATTCGTAATTTCAAATATATTTTTCTATAAATATTGAATTTTTTATTTACCTAATAGAAAAATAATGATATCCTCGAATGTAAAGAAAAATTGACATCACAGAACGACTTTAAAATCATCGAAACTTTTCACTCATTATTCTTTATGAACACTAAAAATGAAGACGAAAATGTTTCGATGTATTGCATCATTTTCTTGTCACGAAATATTAGTAACTTTTGAACAGCCATGACAGTTCGGTACATTAGCGTTATGGCGTTGAGATTCGAATAAAATTTGTTTTGACCGTACAGTGAGTTAAGTGAGATTCCACTGTATCAACTAGATTGCCGGTGTGTGGGACAATGCATAGAGAGACAGAGAGGGAGACCGACAGAGCTGACTCGGAAAATACACGAGGAGGCGCTCCTGTGCGGGCGCGCGCGCGCGCGTTGTAACATCGTGTGTGTCATGGCAGACTCGTTGTCTCGCTCGCTAAAGGGTTGCCTTTTCTTTTCAATTTTCCGAACAGGCATCCTAATCATCCGGGTAAATTGGTGTTGAGACATGTAGGCGACGAGAGCACAGATCAGAACAACAACATCACGATGACAAGCGAGGATTTATTGCAGCCTGGCCATGTGGTCAAAGAACGATGGAAAGTCGTGAGTAAAGTGTTGAACGTTTTATTTCATTTTTTTTTCTTGCCTTTTAAGGTAACATGTAACACGTTAAATTGGTTGAAAATGTGAAAAATCTTATTTTTTTCGAGGGTTGAACTGTGCGGTTGACATTTCTTTACTCGAGAGTCCGTTGTCTTTTTTTTCCTCGTATTTTAGCGGTTTCCCCGTAAAATCGATCGTGTCAGCTGACGTTTTTTTTCTCACGTACTTTTTCCTATTATCTCGTTGAACTCTGCACCTCAACTCCAATTTTAAAATAATTATGCTCCTCGTTTTTTATTTATTTTCTTTTCAATTTGGCTGAAAAAAAAATTGGAAATTAACACTTTTCGATTGATTCTTCGGATCGTCGTAGATGAGAAAAATTGGTGGTGGCGGCTTCGGAGAAATTTACGAAGGCCTGGATCTAATGACCAAAGAACAGGTCGCCCTGAAAGTCGAATCGGCCAGGCAGCCCAAACAAGTTCTTAAAATGGAAGTTGCCGTCCTCAAAAAACTTCAGGGTAAAAATTCTTAACGAATTTTGGCTAATTATCCAAATTTTTGCATTCTTTTCATTTTCCAGACTTTGTATTCCATTTTCATTTTTATTTCATCTTAGGTAAAGAACACGTTTGTCGTTTTATCGGGTGCGGCAGAAACGACAGATTCAATTACGTTGTGATGCAACTACAGGGAAAAAACTTGGCTGAATTGCGGAGAGCTCAGCCGCGAGGTGCCTTTTCTATCTCTACTACTTTGCGCCTTGGTCTTCAAATTTTGAAAGCAATAGAGAGTATACACCAAGTGGGCTTCCTTCATAGAGATATTAAGCCCGTGAGTTTTTCATTTGCAATCAATTTTGACAATTAAGTAAAACTCAAAGCTTTCAGTTTTCAAACTTTCATTACTTTTAGTGCACAAGTAAATGTGTTGTAATCTTTTGTCGTTGTTTGTAATCTTTGGTCGTTATTGTAACTTTTTTATAATTTTAAAGTCGTAAAATCAAACTTTCCAAGATTCAACAAATTTGTAAACTTCACTTTTTTTTTGGATTTCTTTGAACTCGTCAAGTTAATTAGTTTGCCAATAAAATTTTAATTTTTTTTTCAAGACCACGCATCTTGTGTAAGTTTTAAGTTGACATTTTTTAATATTGGGTTCAGTTTTGTTGGTGAGTTTTTTTTACTCAAAGATTTACCAATAAATGTATAAGTTTCAAAATATTGAATTTTCCAGGTACATTAAGACCACAAGTTTTTCCAGCACAATAATGTACACAACAATTTTCAAAAATATGTAGAAAATCATAAATTTTGCGTTTAATTATGGTTTTCTTGGGTTCATCAAGTTCTTAAGTTTTTGCCAATAAAATTTTGATTTTTTTTTCAAGACCACGCATCGTGTGTAAGTTCCCAGTTGACATTTTTTAATATTGGATTCAATTTTGTTGATAAGTTTCTTTTTTACTCAAAGATTTACCAATATATGTATAAGCTTGAAAATTTTGAATTTTTCCGGTACATTAAGACCACAAGTTTTTCCAGCACAATAATATACACAACAATTTTCAAAAATGTGTATAAAATTATAAATTTTGCCAATTTTTGCTAAATGTGCAAAAGTCTGTGCAAATGTATGTCGAGTTAGAATTTATTGCAAAATAATTCTCAAAATTAATCAATCAAAATTAATAATTATTGAAATTAATTAATATGATTAAACAATTGAATTTTAAGGATAAAATTTTGAAAAATCAATAGTTCCATAAATTCACATTAAATTTTTTCGAATAAAATATTCCTATAGTTAGTGCTGTTACCTCTTTCTTATAAAACAATGAAAAATTATTTTGTTTTCAGAATTGTAAATTTTTGTTAATACGATGAAAATTATTTATAATTTATTCAAAGCAAAATTAATACATTGCAGATTTTATACTTGATGATAATTTGACTAAAATAAAAAATGTTCCAAATTGCCAAACTGATTTAAAGTAATTAGCAGATTTTGGTATAAGAAATTATCGCAATACCGTTGGATCGTTTTGCAATTTTTGGATTGAAATATTTGAGAATTTATTATTGAAGTAAAAAATGTTTTGAAAAATTGTGTTACAGTCAAATTTCTCGATCGGTCGTCACCCGTACAACACACGCATGGTATACATGTTGGATTTCGGTCTGGCTCGTCAATTCACAACGGGTACGGGTGACGTTCGACCACCCCGGGCTGCCGCTGGTTTTCGGGGTACAGTACGATACGCTTCCGTAAATGCTCATAAAAACAAAGAAATGGGCAGACACGACGATCTATGGTCGTTGTTTTACATGCTCATTGAGTTCGTCAACGGGCAACTTCCTTGGCGAAAAATCAAAGACAAAGAACAGGTATGTGAAATCTCATACAAATTTCAACATCTTTACGTCTTCCGAATGAAAATTTTGAACTGACGAACAATCGTTTGTATTCGACGAATGCAGGTGGGAACTTTGAAGGAAAAGTACGATCATCGCTTGCTCCTGAAACATTTACCTTCTGATCTTCGTGTCTTCCTCGAACACATTCAGGTATTGTATCATTTTTCATAAGAATGTGATACTCTTATGATAATCTCATTCAAGAATATTTGTTTGAAATTAAGAGCAAATTCTCGTGACAAGGGATAAAAAAAAACAGATTTCGATAATTCTCGAGTTCTCTTTTCGAACATTCCGTTTAGTTTCAGTTCATTTTAGAGCTACATGATATTTTTTTTCTATCTTTTTTTTGTCATTTTCTTTGAGAAGGTAACGATGGCGTGCGTGCCGTAGCTCACGATTCCGGTTCCAATGATGACTTTATTTCGTTGCGTCGGGAAAAAAACAAAAAAATTTTTAGAGTAGATACACAAGACTAGTCCTTTATCCACTTTGGATTGAGAAAAGTAAAAAATGGAGAATAACCCGAGTTTGAAAAAAAAGAACGTTCAAAGCACAGCGAGAAAAGGGTTTTTTTTTTTTTTCTCTTCATTTCTCGTGAAACAAAAAGGTTCAAAAATGAATATTAAAGGCTCGTTTTCAGTTCTGATAAATAATTTTTTTTTCTAAATCACTGAAACCGATTTTAAAGACACAGATTTGAAAAATCGCGCACACACACACACACACAATACAGACACAGATATGAATCTGTATCTGTGGACACAGATTGTCCACAGACACAGATTGGATTTTTGTTTTCTGTACTACTCCAAGTAGCCAGAAAAATGAGTTGCCAGTTATTAAAACGGAATATTCTAGAAGCCTAAAGTAGTAAAACAAAAATAAAGGAAACAATCGAGTTTTTTAAAGCTTGCAATGGGAATTGCAATTCATTGCAATTTTTCAGTCTTTACTTCCGGTAAAGTGTCAGTACTTTTAAAAGTGTATAATAGTTGTTTTTTTTCATCGAGTTGGTGCATTTTATAATTCATTTAACTTCATAACGTGTCGGTCGTTATAAATAATGAGGTCAAAACTATATTCGCGCAAGTGGAAATCGTTGAAAGCCATGTTACGAGTCTGATTTTCTTTGGAGACGTTAGCGAAAAAAAACGTCAAGCAAAGTCAAGTGAAACATGGTACATTGTACGTGTGAAAAATGGGAATATTAAGTTTCGTGGTCGTTACGCATATTCATTCGGGGAAAGAAGATGTTAGCGAACTATTTGGCCGCTGTTCAAACTGTGTTCCATGTAACGAAGGGGGCCAAGGTCTTCCGGAAGTATATATACTTAGCATTGAAAATATACGTCATAGAAAGATTTTTTTTTTCTTCCTGATCCATTCGCTTTCGTAACGTCCTGGTCTCGATCATTATTTACAATTGCTCTTCAATACGGAGAGTAAAATCAGGCTCAAAACTATTTGCTTAAGTCACACATTGGACGGGAGTTTTTAGGGCAATCACTAACGAACTCGATCTCAAATCAACATTTTTCCTATTCACAACTTCCAAGCTTTTCGAGTAATTTCATTTACAAAATTAATTTCAACTCATTGAATCGTGAGGAAAACATTTCTATCATTTAATATGACGACAGTGAAAAGAAATTGATGGAAACAGCTGCATCAATTATTTACTTGGAATCTTTCGATTTTTTTTAACCAGAATTCGAATCAATATCTGCAATTAACCCTTCGCCGCATCGCCGACTCTATACGACGCACGCCGTATTTATCACTGCTGTTTAAAAAGTAAAAACATTATTTAACCATTTTTGCATGTTGTCCCACATACGTAACATGGAAACTTCATATTGATTTTTGTCAATGAATAGAAAACTTGTCGCACACGTGTTTCTTTTCCGCTATAATGTCAAGATATATAAACTTCCATACAATATTGATGGCGAGAAATATAATGAAAATAATATCCACCATTCCGATGTTTCAAAGTCGTCTACGTTTTGAAAATAATTTATATCCACAGTATTTTCACATTAACAAAACTTGAATATTAATATCTATTATTAATTAACTCACAGCTGATTTAAAAATCCTGAAATTTATTTAGTTAATTAGAGAAATTTTTTAAAATTAGTCGAAGACATTGAATTATTTTTTTAAAAACTATATTTTTGTTCAATTTAAAAGAACCGATTTATTAATTCAATAACAAACCAATTTGAAAATAAATAATAAAGCGAATAATTTAATTATTTGTAAAACGATTTTTTCCATTTTTATTACTTTCTATTAGAAATTTGTGCTTTTTTCATCGTGATCTTGAGCTCCAATTACGATAAATAGTCAACACGATGCGAAGCATAGATGTGGACTTTGGTACCAAAGTTCGAATAGAAAATAAATTTTTATGCAATGAAAATGCTTCGAAAATATTCAGTCATAGTGTCAACGTAAACTTGATTTTTTGTCGAAAAAGTATGATGAAAAATGGTTGCTGTTGATACAGAGCTTGCAATATGCGGACAAGCCCGATTACACGATGTTGGCGAGTCTGTTCGAGCGTTGTATGAAGCGTCGTGGTGTGAAAGCGAGCGATCCGTACGACTGGGAGAGGCCTTTGGTAGCGAACGAGGGTCTACCGACAACGAGATCGTTACCAACGGTCACCGCGACGCCGGCTCTGACGACAGCGACAACGATTAATCAGGCGCCTACAACGCCAAACGTCGATACGAATAATCAAGAAAATGTCGAGCCGGATAACAGAAAAGAAGTGAGTTTCGTCGGACGTTTATTCAAATATATCCCGCGGTTTTTCTTTTCGTTTATTGTTTTTTTTCTCTATATATAAAAAAGAAAAAAAGAATGAAAAAAAATGGCTGAAAACGATCGTGCATTGATTCGTTAATGCGCAATATTGCTGCGGAATTGGGAAACGAGACTATTGTTCAGAGTTAATTTCCCTAATCGTCATTCGCAGGGAAAGATAGATTACGAAAGTTTATGCAGAATTATATTGGGAACGGAGGGATCTCCTGTTCCACTTACATCAGCAATAAGTAATCATGGCCGGGACAAAAATTGCAATGCAACCATACAGATAACGGACAACACGCATCAGCAAGGAGGCCAGCAAGTCGCCGCGACGCCACCGGTGCAAGGTCAGCTGACATTTTTATTTAAGTTGATATTTGCATCGTTGGAACGCTACAAATAATTTTCCTATTATTTTTTCTGTGGGTTTAGAACAAGAACCTGAAAAATATGAGTTTCATCAAATATTTCATTCAAATCATTATTTGTAGTGATATTCACATTAACTCCGATCTAGTCCACGAAAATATTTTTTTTTTTCGATTTCGCAATTGTCTAAAATATCCTAAAGCTTTTTGTAAATTTAGTGAATCGGTTTTTAAGAGAGACTGACAAAAATGTTTGAACGATATTTACACGTTAAACCTGCAAAACAACATTCGTTTGAAAAAATGATTTCGTTGCTTTCCAAGGATGCAAATTGCAACACCGTTATTTTGAAACTCGTCACAAAGTCCCAGTGTCGAAAGATTTTTTGTAGGGTGCGAGGTAAATTTTTCCATTCGCCGACATACGGACGATGCCTCATCTTCGGGTCAATTCTAGACTAGAATTCAAGCCATAAGAACGCCAAAAGATATTTTTACCTTTGAAATAATAAAAAAAACGTAGTCTAGTTACAAAAAATCGAATTTTTTAGTGGTCTCGGAGAAATGGAAACGTAATTTACCATTTCATGAAAAATCGAATTTTTTTATATTCGGATAAAAGAAAACACAATATTTTTAAAGCAAAACGAGATATATTTACGTTTTGAAAACTCGAGAAAGTTGGTCAGTACGTGATTCAAAATTTGCATGAAGTTCAAGAAGGTAAATTGACATTTACCTTTGGCCAATTCAGAAATGACATTCGGTGTATTTTCGGACCTTGAATATTTAATGGCACTTGAAAAAAAAATTTACAATTTCCTTTTCATTAGAAACTTTGAAAAGATTGAATACAGTATTCCAGTACATTATTAAAAATGGTTTCTTTCGATTGCATTCGTTCTAAGGTTCACCGAAGAAACGACGGGCTGTATCTATGGCTGTGGAACCCCAGAGTCCGGCACCACCTGTCGAGAAGCAAATCGACAACGAGGGTGACGCTCTGATGGCATCAGCGCGTTCGGCATCGGAAGTACCGCGTTCCAAGACCGTAGCGAACGCCTCGGCTCCTCTTCGTAAATCAGCCAGCGGTGCAACCTTTGCCAGACTTCGTGTCGTTCCACCCCCTGAGACTACACCCGGTGAACCCCCGAGTCCGAGAATACACACCGAAGTCGATGCCTCGTACTGCTCTTACGACGTTACCAACACGAAACACGTCGGAAATCAAAGTCCGGTAATTAATTTTTCTCAATTTTTATTCCTACTACGAAATTTAAATTGGGTGCAGACTACCACAGCGTTTTGAATCTGTGGCCAAGTCAAAATTAATCAATATTAAGGATGCGAAAACAGATCGTCCTAGTCGATGGACAGTTTTTCGCAATATATTTTAAAAGAAACTACGACAGGCAACTAAAGAGAGCGAAATATTATTAAGATTTATTAATGGAATATCATATTTGAATTTATTTGATTCCGAAAAATTTTTGATTCCGAGTTATTTACATAACTCGGGAGTATATCGCGAAAAGTTTACGGTTTACAAGATCGCACGTACCCAGTTGACAGCTGAGATTAAAGATTGCCATAAGCTCAAACAAGTTTCGCTTGTCATTTAAATCAACGAAATGACACGTCGTAACGCTCACGGCAGACGCGACGGGAACAAAGGGAAACTTATTTCCAAAAAAAAATTAGATTGGCAAACTAATGCAAGGAATTCGAAAAAAGACAAATTTTACCGGAAATCGATTAACAACCGGCAACGTATTCGGTTATGGAGGTTGTCGAGCGTATTATTGTGCAAATGAACAATCAACTGAAGTTGATCGCAGAAAAAATACAATAATAACCCACGACAGTAATTGGTTGTTTAATATTAAAATGTTTATTTATCTATCAAAATGGGCAAATCACTTTATAATTTCGAAAAATTCTGCGTCCCTTTTCAGTCCTCGCAATAAACGATTGTATACATTTTATCAAGCATTTAAAAACAACATTTAATGTACATGGATTTCATGAAAATAGGATAACATTAAAAAAATTTTGTCGCGCATATTTCTACACATCGATTCCTAACGTACAAAAAAACTTATTTAGAAAGAATTATTCTATAAATTCATGTAGAAACTGGCTTTTTGTCACATTCGATGTATTTTAAAAAAAAAGAAAAATTTTTTTTTTGTTTTACATGTTACCGTAAGAATTAGTTAATCATTTGATAAACGGAATTATATTTTTGTAGTTTTTAGATCGCTTGAATTATTTTGTATAAAAATATGAGCAATTCTTAATTTGGAGTACGCCAACATACGAGTTGCGTTACATACACAATAAGCGACGTTGCCGCAATTCTACGGGGTTATAAGATCATGAGGTTTCGTGACCAATCGTTGTCTTTAACTGCATTTTTCTAATTCAGATGTCCGTTGACCCGTATTTTTCAACGTACCGTTAGAATCCCAAGAGTTGAATGCATACAATCGACGTTTTTTATCTTTAATATATGATGAAGAAATATATCAATTTTTCAGTTGTGTGTCGTACGAAGCCATTCTGGCTATAAGCGACTTTTAAAATTATGGACTTTTCAACTAGTAATATCTCCATCAATCAGTCGTTAACCCTTTCAGTCACGCAATTCAATTTTATTCAGCATTGAAATGTAAATATACGTTTTCGAAGTAAAAAAAATTGAATTGTGAGACTGAAAATAAAATGACGCCACTGCAGAGATAATCTGAA
>JABSMR010090982.1:0-12690 GCA_018902295.1 Dusona sp. PSUC_FEM 10030013 | reverse complement strand
ATTGCAATTAGTGAATCTACCGGAAATGTTGACCTTAAATTTGTTTTATGAAGGAAGACCTTTTTTCTGGTACTTTCGATTAATTTTTTAAGTTGCTATCGACATTAATCGTTGTCGGTAATTCCTTTTAATTTAAAAACGAGAAAAGGTGACTGACTGATGTAATTACGCATATTTTTAAATGCACTACATCGATTTACACTCAAGTAAAGTGCCACATAAATTGACCTGCAATCAAACACTTGTCTCCATTAAAAATAAATTAAGTTCAATAACAATAGTCAACCTTTCCAGGCGATTATAACCAACTTTTCACGGAGTCTCATTATTATACCGAGAAAGTAAAATCAAAGTAATTTTTTGTTTTCGTGTCTTCCGTATCATTAAAATTTATTCAACTTGAGAATAGAAAGTACGAAAAAAAACTTGAAACCCAATTTTATCGAGAGCCTTGCCTACGCTCGAATTTACGTTCAATCACGCAAGGCCCTAGACGAGTCTGTTGGCCCTGAGCCCAAAGTCTGATAAATCAACTCCTACTTTCTATACTCGAAAGAGAACAAAGTGGGTCTCACAAAAAAATCAACCCACATGAAACTTGACAATTGATGTTATATCGAGTAATTAAAGATTTATCAAAAATCGAAACGATTCGATACGAAGTAATTTTCTAAGAACAGCTGGATCCTGAATGGAGGGCAATGAAAGTAAAAATAATTGAAAATGGATTAAAAAAGGAAACGAAAGTTATTCGACAGAAATATGAGTTGATATTAAGTCGAAGAAACCTGCTAGCTTCAGCCCTTTGTACAACGTTCCACTTGTCATACTCAAATTAATGGAGAATAGAAAAGGAAATTGATAAAAGATTAAAAAACGTATTTCACAAATGGAGGTCGTTGTTTGTGTACATTTGGAACGAATGGTAAATGACTCGAGGACCAAGAAGAGTCTCGACGATGGTCGAGAGAGTGAAAGTTCCTGGCATGGGTACGACTCTTTTGGCGGCCCAAGAGGCTGAACTTCTTTCGTGACGTCGATGCTTCTCTCAAACTTATACGTTTTGGCGCTGGGGCAATGGGTGATTGGAGAGGAAGAGGGGAAGGGAGGGGGGAAGGGGCAGAGGGCCGAGGATAAGAAGTTAAAGTGAGGGAGACCGATGCAGAGACGACGTATATATAGTTAGAGTGGCGTTATCGAGGTCACTGGTACCACCACCACAACGATCAACCAACCACCACCACTACCTTCGACCATCGCGCGTAGTTCTCCCGACGCATCGTGCCCCGCACGACACACGCCGAGAAATTCTCATCATCCGGTTTCAAACTGTGTGTTGGCATCGCCTATATACTCTCCATTGCCCCCAAAAAAGAGTTTTGGTAGGCCCACACCAAACTCGTGCCTTCACTTTTTTACCGTTCGCTCTCGCTCCGTTATAACTCGCTTATTTTGCATCATACGTACTTTGTTCGTTGCTAAAGGAACAACACGCTCTCGAATTTTCCCCAAATTTGCATACTTATCGAAATTCCAATTAATTTATTGATTTACAAGTTTAAAATTCATTCTTACTTAGTTTCTGTTACTTTCGATATGTCCCATAAGAGTGAAAGTCTTCTTCTGCCTTAAATACATATTATAAAAAAACAATTGTGCGAGATGCAATTTTTGTTTTCTGCGAAGTGATATGGAGTACGTTTTTGTTGAGGGCGATCCTGGAAACGCCGGGGACAGATGCATCTCAATTCCATCGAGTGTTTCTCGCTAGAGAAGTGCGGATGTGTGAAACATTTTCGTATTTGGATTCATGGGATTTCCAATTTGTGGCTGTTACGTGGATTTCAAGCTATTAATTCGAGGGCAAAGCTCGAAAATTTACGGGATTATAAAAATGTGCAATTTTTCTGATTTTTGAGACTGTGCTGTTTGTGCCTTTTGTTATTTTTTTTTCTCGGAGAACAAATAAACTTTCAAACGGATATTGATGCTTGTACTTGAGTACGATAAATGCAATTATTATCCATGGTTTTTTTGTACAAGCTTTTCTGAATCGGTGAACTATATTTTCGATGTGATAAAGAAATCTTGTGCGACCTTCGACTTCGAATTACGAAATAAACAGAGTTACTTGAGTGAATGTGTTACCAACGACACAGACAGTGTGGATTAACATGGATTCATCACATAACATGGTGTGACGTTGAATCCTTCGATTCTTATTATTTATACGTGATAAATAATTACACCAGAAACGTGATAACATGTGCACAAAGATGAGTGTACTTCAGGGTCGTCATATAGGTACGAAAATAAAAAGTGAATATCAAATCCACGATATTCACCCTAATATTCATTCTACATATTTTTTTTTTTTTTAGAAACAATAGAAAAGCGATAGGGACGCAATTAATATTAATTATAAATAGGATGAAAATATTATGGCGTACCGAATCCAAGGAAATAATTTAAGTTCCATGACGAACTGAACTTATATTTCTTTCCTGCTCGAATTTTTTCCATTCAAAAGTTTTCCAAAGCATCAAATCGCAGTTGCTTTTATTAAAAATATGTCATTTGGATCGAAGGAAAAAAAATCGTTTTATAGCGTTGAAAAATAAAGTTTCGTTGCAAACGGATTGACCAATGAATGAGCGAGAATTTCAACGATTTTTCCTGCTCGGCTCCGTGTTATTTATCGAGTGAGAAATCGAGAGCGATATAAATACACGTTTCCCCGTTACTCAACGACTCAAAACAAGACGTCGACGAGAGTCAACGGATTCTACGGGCATCCCGCTTGCCTCGTTACGTAAACAACCATAGAAATCTGGATAAAAGTGCGAGCTCGAGATCCCACACGTAACGTCGAGATCGTTAAGGTTTTTCACTCTTTCTTTTTTTTTCATCGCCGCTCTCGCAGTTTCCATCCTTCCTTTCTTTTCTTACCTGAAGATTGCGTATGTGTTGTTTGCCCTCGTGGGACCAATTTAGTAACACTTTTTCATGCTTCCCACAGCAAGGTATTTATTAATTAGCCACATTGAAATACAGAAGTGTGACAAATAGTCGAGCTGCTATAATTATGGAATGAAAGTAATATTTCTGTCACCTAAATATGCAGGCAAACACCTGCACATTTTTTGTGATTGTTATCGTTCCCAAGCTATGTTCTAGTCAAATACTATTTCGTCTTTATTCACTAATTAACATAATTTAAACTTTATTAAATCGAGTCGAAATGTTCAATCAATCATTAGCCATTGATTTTTAGAAAAGCCTTTAAATTATTCTTACTTTCCGAGTTGACTCATGAATATTAAAAAAACGTAAATATGTTATCAGCTATCTATTTCATTATAGATTTAGGAACTTCAACTATTCAATTGATTAATGGCTGAATCAATATTGAATAAATTCATAAGACAGATTTTCTCGTCTTCTAATCTTTCTCAAGTTGTATAATGCAATTGGCAACTAAACTCCTCCTGGTTAATTGAAATTGGAAATTGGAAATTGAAGATCGGTTTCCGATCTTCAATTTAATGTTTTCAAAATACGTAATTTGATAAATCACCGTGAGTTTTTCACGGTAACAACGTTTCCATCATTGGGATGCCATGAAACGTTATTTGTTTTCATAACATTACCGACATCAAATGGCAAAGGCTTCATATCAGTTTTCGATAATAATCTAAAGTGAAAATGTACAGTAAAAATATTGAGGATTTGAGAACGAAAAATATTGACATTCAAAATGAGAAATCGCTGTGCGTTCCATTAACGCAAAATCTTTTTAGTCACCGGTTTACGGAATTCTGTTAAAAAAAATGTAGAATTTCTCTATTTTTGTATCCGATGTTAAACTTGCAGAGATTTTTTGTTCATCGACGCACAAAATAAGTATAGTTGAGAATAAAATAGTCAGCGGAACGAATGGGCTCGATCGCGCGCGCGTTGGATCGTTGTTGAGACTCGTTCTCCTCCCCTCCGGCAGAAACGAGCTTATGACACAACGTGGCTCAGCTTGCCGTAGGAAAAGTAAGGTAAGGCCATAGTGGTATAATAGAAACTTTCACTCGCGCGGCCGGTGAGGTTCAACGTACGGTACTCACCGTTCCTCGTGCCACGACGACTCTCTCACTGTTCCTGTGCTTGTTTAGACATCGTACAGTTTTTGCCCTGGGACGAGGCAAAAGTAACGAACCGAGACAGATCGTTCTCAATCCGTGCTCGATTGCCCGAGAGATTTACTTTCGTTCGAGACGCTGTGTTTTCATTTTCATCTGTTTTTTCCCCTTCGCCTTCATGGGCAAGCTCCTCTAATCTTCAAGTAAAATTTACTATGTATAACAATCATTCTTACCAAGAACAAAAATTGTTAAATTAAGATTCTTTCGCATAGCAAAGAATTACAATTCACCATTGTTCCGCATTCAACATTATGTTTTAATGCGTTTCATCCCAGAACTTTTTCATTGTCATAGACGATAATTAAACGTGAGAGAATTTTTTTTTGAGAAAGCTTATCAACAGACATTACGGTTCCGCTTCCTTGCATACGTTTCAATGGAAATCCGCTTGTCTGAGCACGAACGGCCCGTTTCTACTTCCTTACTTTGGGAGCGTCAGAAAACTCTCAAATCTCGGGAACTTGTAGTTTCTTACTAACTAATCGCTACGTTATTCTCACGTCAATAAATGTCGAGTATGTTACCAATTCCGACTTACTAATTAAGAGTCTCATCTCGAGGATGTGATCTTTTATGTAAATTATTAAAAATCGTACATATCAAAAAGAAGTTTTCAACATTTTTGTAGGAGACACATTTATTAAAATTTTCTATGATAAAATGAGCTTGCTCGATATGAAACAATGGAGAAAAAAGAATAAAAATATTGGAGCGTAGCGATGCGGAAATGCGACGAAAGTTGCGCGGGAGATACGAAAAATCAGCGACATGAATGTTCTTAGCACGAAGGATTAAGTGCTTGGACGAGTGGGCAAATTTATTTGACTTTAATGATGGTTTCGTGAATAAAAATAAATAAATACATAAATAAATAAATTTACAACTGAAAATAGGGAAAAAAGAAGCGCCATAAGGAAAAGGGTACGCTCGAAGGAGACACGCGAGTCTAGGGTGTCATAGCGTGGGAGAGTCACTTTCACCGTTCCTTGGGGCCATACACTTGTAGTTTTACACACACACACACAAACTTGACTCTCGCAACTCCGCAACTCTGGGACTCCTTATGACATAAAAATAATAATAATTTCAAAAAATTCGAATGACTTTTCAATAACTTTTATTTTATAACTAAATTTTTCATTTTCGATCAAATGAAGTTAAATATAATAAATAAATTATCACTTCTTCTTCAAACACATGAACACTCCAAAAAAATAGGACACGATTTTGCCCAAATCGTTCTATTTTTCTCTTGAAATATTCTCAATGACTCCTATCGCATAATTAAAGCAAAAAGTACAAGTAATTAATATTAGCATGCTGAATAAACGGCACATCCACCGATAATTACAAAATTATTATCCCAAAGGCTACAAGCCTGAGAAAAAAGTTGTGATAATTAAAAAAGCATTTTCTGTCATTAAGTCATCGTCCCTGAGTCAGGACATGACGTAACTTCGGAGTCTGAGAATTATAAAAGTCTCCGAAATGCCTGGAGTTAGGTATTTAATGAACCATTTTACTTTGACTCATATGAACGAAAAATGGAAGAAGAAAAAAAAAAGACAAAAAGTGTACATAAATAGGAAGCGGAAGGGATTTACTAGAGAGAAGATGTGAAAAAGAGGTCGCCTCCTCGCGATAAGACAAGAAAAACCCACACAAAGAATGACGATTCTCATCATTGACGTGCCTCGTGTCTTCTTCATATCCTCTCTTCTGCGCTCTTCCCCTATACCACCTTATCTTTCTCCCACTCGCACTCTCCTCTGCTTTTTCTCTTTTATTAGCATTTTGACGAACTCGAGACGAGCCTGCATGCCACGATGCTAAGAATACCTTAATTAGAACTCGAGGGCTTCCGAGCAATCTTCTCCCTCGACCCTTCGCGCACGTATTCAGGTCATTAAGGCCCCATGGCTGTGTGCCTTGCTAGCAGTACTGCTATCTCCGATGTTCATAATTTACACCCACCGTTGCGATACGTTAAGGAGACATATCGTATGCACCCTTATTTATGGGACATTTAGTTAAAAAATACCGACGAAAAAAGTGGGCAATGGCACATTTATCACACACAAAATCGGATACAAAATGTAATGAGAATGATTATTATTTCAATTCTACAAAGTCGAGTTAAGACATCTCTTTACTTTCTTAAGGAAAGACCTTATTTTTCAACAACTGATACTTTTCCAAAAGTCTTGAAACTCTTCCGCAGGCTTTAGTACTCAAATAGAGTGACATTTATCGTAAAATCCAATCGTGTCTCCGTTCTATTCGAGTCCCAATCCATCGGGACGAGTTAACTAGGCAAATATCTCAAGCGACTAAGTTTACGCGCGTCATTGGATGAAAAGATGCTCTTGGCGATCGTCCGAGAGACCTTTGCGTCTGCACGCAAAGGTCATTTTTCGTTTTCTCATTACTGCAATCAAAATCCAACAATTTACATTCCCAATCACGTTTCTACTGGTTCAAACACAATTCTACTGCGTATGTTTCAATTGTTATTTAAACATGTGCATATTTTAAAAGCGTACCATTTTTTGTAACCTCTGCCTTCTACGTAATTTCTGAAAATCTACAAATTAATCCACAAATAGAAACAGTCGTCATCGATCCTTCCAAAACTGATTTAATTATTTTCGAATGATTTACCAAATGATCATTCATACCGAACGAGCATTAATTAAAGTCTATTTAAACAAACGTTCAATGGAATTCTGGATCTTTGAAACCGTTGAAATCTCGGAAGATGATTTACGAAAATCGAAAGTTAAAAACTAAAATCCAAGACTGAAAAGAATAAATTTGCTTCGAGAGTGAGAAAAAAATGGCGATCGAGGAGCTGAGATTAAGTTTATCAAGTGTGAAAGCTCTGTATGCAAAAACACACATTGGTTTTTCAGTGTTAGGATACACGCTAAGCTACGTCGTTGTTGAGTTAGAAGAGCGCGCGTAGTATGTGACGACGCCGACAACAACGACGACGACGACGACGACGACGTTGTTGGCCGCGACTCTTCGCCGGCGTAGCGGCGCATGCATGCATTGAGTTACGCAAGAACGGCGGCGTGTGTGAGACTGCTGACCCACATACGCCAGGGAGCAAGGACCCCAATGCACCACGTACATAAGCGACCCAACATGATCGAGCGAAGCACGTAGTGGGGAGGAGTTGAGAGAGCGCTTCACAGTGGGAGATAATGGCGCATGCGCAACAGCTACCACTCAGTCGCTCTCGCACGTGTGAGAGCGCGGGCTGTACGTGCCTATAGTCATTCCTCCACGGACACACGATAAGCAGCTTTTTGTAGCTTCCCTCCGAGCTCACTCAATAGCGCGAATGCACTTTTCACGATACTTTGCTCAACGTCATCTCATCGCCAATAAACATAAGCAAATAAGAAGTTATTCAACAAATACGCTATAAAATGAAAAATACTAAATGAACAAAAAAGATGGTAAATTTATCATTTTTAAAAACGTTTTTTTCATAATCTTTTTATTTCAAATCGAATTTCGTATATAAAGAATATTGAGAGTACTTTTATTTTCATTCTCGTCTGACTATTTGGTGGCACTTTCACTTTTTCATGATAAACTTGACTGATTTTTTTTTCCAAGGCTTTGATAGGCGATGTACACCTACGGGGCCGTAAAAGACAATGTTATTTATCATCAACCAAATTTTTCTATTCAAAAATGAATGAACGATTTCCAAAGGCGGTGCAGTGATATTTTTTACAAATAAATTAAATAAGAAAGTACATGAAAATAAGAAAATTTTGTCATGAAGTGTTTTTTTTTAACATCATAGTTTTCATTTTATAAAATAAATCGATTAATTTTAATCAAAAGACACATTTTTACACACAACCACTACTATTTTTCAAAAAATCAACTTTTTTTCAATTCGGCCATTAAAAAATTAGCTTCTTTTGACGTATTTTTAGAAAATTTTTCTTGTATCTTTTTCATATAAAAAATGTCGGAGTTACGATGGTTACTGCAGAACTTCTAAAACCAGATGGCTTCTACGGGTTCAGGCGTCGCCAAGGCATATTGTTGAATATTTGCTTGTTAAAATTCGATTGAATACACGTGCAAATATCAATTTTAAAAAAACATTCATTCTTTTGTGAGCAAAAAGATTTGTTGGATGAAAAAAAATGTTCAAACTTTGCACTGCTTGCACTGCCCCTAGGCATGTAAGTCCCTTAATGGAATTTCCTATTAGAACCCAGGACTCGACAATGTAATGTCAATGTAATTTTGACAAATTTTTTATGTGGTATCATTTTTGTATATCGAAACAAATTCAGGGCAAATTCATTTTCAGTCTCGTCTGACTATTTCGGGGTATTTCCACTCGTTCTCCCAATCACCTTAATTACTTTTATAATTGTGCTGTTTTTTCGACTCGACTGAATTCTTTTTTTATTTCAAATATGTCGAATCCTTTTACCAACTGTATAGAATTTTCAATTAGGGACTAGACTTTCGTGATTGAATTGCTAAATTTATAAGCAGACTTTTTCTGGCACTTGAGTCTGACCATTGCTACACTTCGCTACTAGTTCCTCGATAATTCTCATGCGTATGCGATGAAGATTGACTCCAGATTATTTCAATTTCTCTAGACTCGTAAAATGCCTATTGAATATTTATTCAGCGATACCACTTCGATCCCTATTACGAGGGATATGCGTGCTTGCTGCGTTTTTAAAAAAATCTATATAGCGCATTATTCGATGAAAAAATCGGTCAGCACAAGGAAATGTGCTATATTGACGCGTTCGCGTCAATAAGTCATTCCAGACGACGTATGTGATATGGATATGCAACAGAACAGACAATTGTTCTACGCCTATTGGCTATAAAGAGAGGTTAATAGCAAAGTGAATACGTTTCTCGCTAATACGATGAATGCCAGTCGATCGCATTATTGAACTTCACGGGCTTTTGAATGTTACTTTATCGCGATAGTTCAAAGTACAAAGTACACTGGATTATTTATTCATATTACTTCGACGTCCCTTTGATTATTATTATATTTTTTTTTTTTCATCGAATGTAATTCAACGTAAAATGTCAAAAACTCGTTAGTATTTATATTTATTTGATAAGCATTTATCTGATATTGAAACGAATAGCAGTGAAGTAGTGAATATGACTCGTTCGAATATCAGTTAAATTTTTATAAATCTTTGATAATATTCTTCGTGAAAACTGAATAATTAATTTGATTTCATTCTCCTTTCAGGAATTATGACCCTTACGAGCAGCCCGTGTGAGCTAGACAACATGAGCTTGTTTCAAGACCTCAAGTTGAAAAGGAGAAAGGTCGACTCTCGATGTAGTAGCGACGGTGAGAATAAACCACTTATTTTTACTCCAATCCATTATCGACGCAATATTTAGAACCCATGATATGTACAATCAGACTACAAAGTAAAAAATCGATTCAAGTATTCGCCACAATATATTGCCCTCCGAATTATCGAATGTTATTAAAAGCATTTTACAAATGAAATTTCTTTCACAATAGCCAATTGTACAAAAGAAAATGCCAATAGTAACGCTGTATCAATATTGCGAATCTCCAATGGAATATTTGTGTCTTTTCATGTAAAGAATTCATAATAATTTCTTATCCATTGGGAGAGTCACTAAACTGACGGTGTAAAAATGCTTCCCACCATTTTGTAACGTTGCAATTTTTACGGGCTGTAAAAAAGATACAAATTGAAGGGGATGAAACGGGTAGTTTGTACACGTGTCTCTCGAAAAAATAAAAAAGATATTGACGTTCCGTGGAAAGGGAGCGATAACAATGAGCGATAACGATAATTGGCATATAAAAAAAGTGCTAAAGCAAGAAAAAAGTGCAATATAATTCTCCGCGGAAAGTAACGAGCGAGCAAGCAACTCCTGAACCAGGAAACGATTCATAGAGGAGCGTGGGTTTTCTCAAGATGAATAAAATGGGGGTTGGGAGGATTCTTGATATGGCGGATGGCCTTTCACAGTTTGCTCATGTCAAAACCCTGGCAGAAGATTAACGCAGGGCGCACGCTTACGATTCCCTCGCTGACTTTATATCCATGAACGAAAACCATATATATATATATCTATATATCGCATATACATATATGCGTGTATAAATATACATCGAGACGGAAACTGAACTCAAATGCAAGTTCCAGAGGGTCGTGAGAGGGCAAACGGAGGGAGAAATGAGGAGGACAAAAGCGTGGGCGAAACTAACGATGAGGGGAGTCAGAGAGTAAAGGGGTGTTGGGGATGACGACGTGGAGAAAGAGGGAGACAGGGAAAGAGGGCGCCAATAGGTGAATATCTGCCCACGCGGTTTCCCGGACATGCACCGGCTAGTTTGGCTCGGTCTGAACTCGCGAGTAGACGTTACTTTCGGAGCATTCATTCATATTACAAAGAAAAAACACTCGCATTGTCTCGATGCACAATTCAAAATCTCGATTCAAAATTATAAACTTTCCATCAGAGATTGTCGATATTCGAGTCTTCTGTTCCTATAATTAAGTTAGTGCTCGTCAAAGCTGCTCTTCGTTACTACTGAACATCTTGGAATTTTTAATGACTAAGAAAAAAAGTGTGCAGCATTTGCTATAAACTTTTATTAATAAACTCAAAACGCAACAAAAAGTGAAACTCGTTGATATTTATATTAATTTTTGGATAAATCAAATGTACCTTTGCGCATGAAAGGGTTAGCTCGAAGAATTTATGCGCTTAGCAATGATAATAGTATCGAGAAAGAGTGGGGGGAGGCGGTGAGTGATCATTGATCTCTCGCTACCGGCTGATTCGTCGACCCTACCACGTGAACGAATAACGGCGCAATATGATAGGTTCTCTCCGTTCACCGGTGCAACAAAAATATCGTCTGTAATATGACAGCGAGCAAAAACAATTAAAAACATCGATTACGGATGGTGAAGCCGCGAATTTTGCGAATCGGTGGAAATCGATATTGTTATCGGACTATAAACCATTGAATGAAGATCTTTGTGAATGGAGTAGTGATTGAGTTTATGAATAAACCAAAATACCATATTATTTTGTGAACCATAGTGCAGCTGGTTGCCAAAAACCGATGGGAAAAGAATTTTAGAGGCGCCTGACTAATTGCGATTTTACTACTTAAAAATGTTCTGGGCGGAGAGAAAAGTGTTGCTGCTGTTCGATAATACGCGTCTTGTACCGTGAATTTTACATTTCAATAATTCTTACGTGTTGTAACGACAAATCAATCGTGTCAATAAACAAATTAATTGTCATAATGAACGATACATTAATGAAAATCGTCTTCACTATTAATATTTTTCATGAATGTTTTCCGTAGACATTTTTCAAACTCTTTTATTGCAATTAATATGTCAAATTTGTCTGACTGTTGCTGTAAATCGATAATTTGATTAAGAATCGAGATAACATCCATATGATTATGGATTATAACGTAATTAATCGTTCGCCGGGAGATGCACTTCGGCGCCTGTTTACTCACCGGCGGTACAATACATACCACAACGTTCCATTCATGATAAATTACGAGAGTTACTACGCTTTTAATCCGTATTTCCGTACCGATCACCGCTTCAATCCATTCGCGTTCTGGGATGTCGGATATCGAAACTGGCTTGCCTCGAAAGCATACTTTTCTCTCGATGGTAAATACACGTATTGTAGCACGTTAATTATTATCAATAAATTGCAGTTTTTAATGATCTATTACGATTGAAATTCACGCATGAATTATGGTTGTATTCGCTAACATAAACGTTGTATTTCGCAATAAAATCTACTGGTTGTGAGATATGATAAATGAATTTTGATTTCAATTATTGATGAAAAAAATATATTTTTCAAACTGGTTTCATTAATAAATGTAGTATCAGAGAAAATGTTGATAAAACGAACTTATAATTATTATGTTAACACGGTAATAACATTGATGACCGCAAAGCTGTGTAATAACGATTATTCTCTTATATATCTTAGCGTGCAATTAAAATGAGTAAAATGATTAACGATTGTGCTATTAAATCGAGTTTCAAATGTCTCGATAAATAAAAAACGTCTCGTATTCTTGCAACTAAGAACTATACTGGCGACGCACAGTCATCGACGTAATGGCCTTGTCAACTGCATTCTTTCCTTGACCTACACGTGCTACCATATAATCTCACATCCTTTTCACGCGGTTGATTCCTCGTACTCGAGTATTTATTTGTACAATCTACTCCACACTATATACAATAATACCGCTATCGTCTCGATTACACGCCGTATTCTCATGTTTTATGGCAAATGCTATATATACGACGAAGATTCTTTAAAACATTGCAGCGAGTTCCGGAAATGACAACACGGTACAGAAACATATGACGCACCATAATAATCGTTCATTGAAGTAAACAAATTGGTTGCGCCAATAAAAAGCTTTTCACTA
>JABSMR010090871.1:0-12692 GCA_018902295.1 Dusona sp. PSUC_FEM 10030013 | reverse complement strand
TAAAAAATAGTAAAAATATTACAAACACTTAAAAATATTGAAATAGTGGTAATGGAACAAATATTAATAATAATAGGTTATAATTTCGAAACGCACTAAAAAAGAGTACAAAAATGAAAGCTTCATTACAACAATGAAATTTGAATAATAAAAAGCATAATTTTTACAAAAATTACGAAATTTGTATGTTCAATTCGATGTGAAGTTCAAATTCACGTCAATTATGTCATAACTATAATTATCTCACAACGTAGTTATGGGTTTAAAAAAAATGTTCAACCCATAACTTTATTGAAATATAAAAAATTACTAATAATATAAATAATAGTACAAATAGTAAAAATGGTAGAATAGCCAAAACAGGTGAAAACAGTAAAAAAATGTAAGAATAGTGAAATAGTAAAAACAGTTAAAAATAGTAAAAACATTAAAAACACTTAAAAATAGTGATAATAAGGTAAATATTAATAATAATGTGTTATAATTTCGAAACGCAGTAAAAAAGAGTAAACGAATGGAAGTTTAATTATAACAATGGAATTTGAATAAGAAAAAGCATAATTTTAACAAAAACTGCGGAATTTTGATGTCAAACTTGACGTAAAGTTTGTGGAAATTCTTTTCATTTTGTGGGGCAGTTATAAAACTCATGTAAAAACGGTCTGCGCTCGTCAAATGAGGAATGCAATCTTTGTGCATACAAAATTGCACCAACGAACGGTTCTGGTCTCTCGGTCAGGAAAATTTTCTCGCGAGCACCATTCGCGATTATGTGCCTACAACCTTGGCTCGATGCACACGTTTTCTATTCCAAATGCTCGGGGAGCGGGAGATTTTTTATACATGCCAATCCTTTTACGATATGGATAGAAGGAGAGATTGCTATTTATCCGGTGGTTCGTTCATATTTTACTTGATTATCGTTCCTCCAACGTTACGTATTGTCACAGTGAAATCCACGTGGTAAACTGTTTTGAGAAGTTGAAACATTTGGTTTAATAGAGTTATTTGAATTCTTTGAATGTGGTTTTTTTTTGTTTCATTGACTTTAATTTTTTTCCATTTGAATTCATTGGCATTTTTATTTTATGTTTTGTTTTTATATTGATCACCACGTGGTACAGTTCGGGAAGTTGAAATTTTCTACTTGACAGAGAGGTACTTAGATTCGACGATTTTGAATCATTTGATTTTTCGATTATGGACTTTTTACGTATTTCTTTTTCCAATTGAATTAGTTAATTTTGATTTATTTTTTGTCTGGATTTTATTAATGGAAAATTAATTATTTCGAATTTTAAGTCAATTTAATTAATTTCGTTTGGGATTGAAATGGTTCGTTTGATATTTTTATGGATCAAAATTTGAAATAAATTGATTCACGTGCATTGCGCTCATCCAATTTAAAAAAATGTATATAAATTTTTATTCGTTCCACCAAGCGATTTACATTGTTTGTTCCACTTTGCCGGCTAGTGTTTTGGTGAAAATAATATTTTTCAGTATTTTATTACGATCCTGTATTTTTGACTAATTTAATTATTTTACATTTGAACTTGATTTCACTATTTATCATTCAAAAACTTGCTTTTTAAGCGTCGATTTCACGACCACGGGCTGGAATATATTTTTTTTAATAATTGGTAGTTTCAAGAAAGACCGTTTCCACATTCACTCAAGAAAATCTCAAATGACTCGTTACGAGTATGAATTGATAGGGTAGCAACATTGTAAGCAAAAAAAAGTAAGGAACACAGTGGTTATGTCTGTATATTAAAAATGTCTATATATTAAATATAATGGCGTTCGTTCCGGTCGTTCGCAACCGGAAATCATTGTACCGAGACGAGAGCCACAGTCTCTGATTATTAACTTCAGCTGACGAGAACCCTTCACTCTTAAACGTTAATTCGCGTGTTTGAAATACCTCAGATTTTTAAAAATGTTATTTATCATTTAACCTCGATACTCGAACAAGCGAAAATGTATATGTACTTGTAATTCTTATATCTCAATTTAATTTCGCAGATTACCGACGGTTCGGCATCGACGAGTGCCGACGAAACGCCCAAGAAGGACATAACTAATAGTCACATAACGGTCACTTTAGCGTGAGTTTATACTGAAAAACTTTACCCTCAATATTGTTGCATGCTTGAATAATTTATCAAAATATTACAATCAATCTGATACGAGGATTTCGTAATCGAGTATTCCCACGTAACCAAGCGTCCGGATGCTAAGACTCTTGGGATTTAAATCATTTGTCTCTTTTTTAACCAGCTAAATCGTTTTTTTTTGTATTAAAATAAACAGAAAAAGGTCAAATTTTGGTTGAATTCTTCAAAATTTATTTTCGAGATTTAGAGGAAAAATAGATCGTGGAATTCTGGACAGAAAAGTTCTTAGCCATTTTTCTCTCCGATGCACCGTTCAAGAGATATTAATTAAATTGTCAAAGCCCGGAGAGGCCGAACTTCCTAGCCACTCCCAGTTCTTTCTCTTGACGCTTCTGATTGGCTGTCTCCTAAATTCGGTGATATCTCGTGAACGATGCGTCGGGGAGAAATATGGTTAAGGACTTTTCTCTTCAGAATCGAATTCTTTATCTATTCTCAGGAGTCTTAAGGGCCTTCGCTCAGATACCACCACGAAAATTACTAATATTTCTTGTTTCGTCAATGATTCTTATTTAATCACGCGCGGTTGTTTCTTTTCGTAGAAAATTCTTTAACACGAAATGTTTCATAAGGTTCGTACCTTCAAATACACGTTAACTTTCGCTTCAAAGAATTGTTTTTTCATTATTAAACAGGGATCCGGCGAATCGAAACGTTCCGGCGAAATTGAGCAACGGAACAGTGCCGAAGGGTGTTGGTAAAGAGGACGAAGATTCCAAAGGTCGTAAAGACTTGGAGAAACAGCGAAGCTGTCCTGAGGAGGCAAA
Organism: Dusona sp. PSUC_FEM 10030013; assembly: GCA_018902295.1. Lineage (NCBI taxonomy): Eukaryota > Metazoa > Arthropoda > Insecta > Hymenoptera > Ichneumonidae > Dusona > Dusona sp. PSUC_FEM 10030013. The sequence continues at coordinate 9,745 of JABSMR010090871.1, read as the reverse complement.
TTTATTGGTAAAAAGAATTCTTTTTAGAAAAAACTATTTCATCATCTATAAAGTGAGTAACGAGGGCGAAAATGTTTTTGGATCTGCTCGCAGCAACCTGTACCAGGTGGAAGAATCGGTGAACGTCGAGCCAGCAGTCCATTTCAAAATGGACGTACTGAAGTTCTGATCGGTGAGCCAGAGGGTGCTCCAAGGTCACCGAGAGGATCGACCTCTTCAGCAACGAACGATGCCAATCTCCTGATTCCACCTGGAGATTCAGATTATCCGGAATCTATTTACAAGTGAGTTCTCAATCAACTCAAAATTTCAATCACTCAAAGTCCAATTGAGAAAAATCGACTTTCTGCGCCCTTCCAATGACTTTTGGGGTACCAATTTTCTTCCAATTGTTTTCTGCACATATTTCAGTGCTATGAAAGTTTTGAAAAATATTCCAAACAAAATCAAACCCGAAAAAAATTCCTCTGTAAATATTTTATTGTAGTTTTCTTCTTTAACGATTACCGTTCGTTTGGGGACTTACCATGAATCCATAAATCCGCCAGGTGGCTCCTCAGGTCACAGAGAATCTGCTGCCCAGACTTGTTGAACTGTAAATCCCGAAATTTATGTTTTTATTTTGAAATTCTCGATTTTTTACTAACATTTTTCGATAACCTTTCTTATTAATCAGTCAAAAGAACATTAATTCCAATATGTACATTAAGGACAACAAAAAACGGAAAACCTCAGACCGATTCCACCAGTTTTTTTATCACCGCAGTATTTTTTGTTCGCCACAAAAGCAGAGACTACTTTTTTGTTATCTGTTAGTTTTTTCTCATCGAGAGGCCTGGAAGTTTTGTGGTCTGTGCTCAAAAGGCTTGGCATATTGCCACACGTGAATTTATCCTAGCTCTAATACCGACATAACGAGAGGCCTAACCTTCATTCCGGTTGAACACAATCGACGTAATATTATTCTGAGATTAGAAGGTTTTTTGGGCGCGGCTTGTTGGCCATTTGCATTAGAAATATTCCTGATGGTAAGGACGCCAGGAGACAATCATTTTCGTATTTTAGGTCATGAAGTGTGGCAAATTTAAATCATAGTAATTCGTCATATTATTAATATAGAAAACCTAGTAAATTTTATTATAATTTGGATATAAAAAGCGGCTGCTAGGCTGAAAATATAGAAAAAAAAGGAAAAATGTTTATAAGGGAATTCGCTAAGGATGCCAGGAGAAAACCGACGGAAATAGAATAATCATGGAATATACAGCTGAAAGAAAACGCCCTCGTATGGCAATTGCGTTTCGAAATCCCATTTTCTCTCTATTTGAGGGTAAAGGTGGTCGTCTGTTGATAGGGAAACTGCCTCCGAGCGTACCAATCCTTCCTCTTGACGAGAGAAGAACGAAATTTGCGTGGGGTAGCGAGTAAGTAGTTTCTCGTTGATTTCGCGGATATGATGTTCTGGTAAATATACAGAGTGTCCGGAAAGTTGCTTTTTTAATTTTTAATGTCAATAGATCGTGCAATCGTAATGAAAAAAGTCCTTAGCCGTTTTTCTCTCCCACACGTCGTTCGTGAGATATTTATTAGTTTGTGGAAGCGTGGAGCGGTGGAAGTGGCCACGCCCATTTTGCTCCTCTGGACGCTCCGGATTGCCTGTCTCCTGAATGTTTTGAAATCTCGTAAACGGTGCGTCGGAGATAAGAATGGCTGAGAACTTTTCTCTTCAGAATTTCATTATCTATCTTCTTATGGGCTCAGAATCGTTTCTAATTGATTAATGAATATCTCGTTGTCAGTGCATCTGAGAGCAAAATGGCTAAGGACTTTTCTCTTCAGAAATTCGCAATTTAATCATTTCGCTGCCATTTATGAATGACTTTTGGGACACTCCTTAAATTCGTATATAGCTCGCGGGGCCAAAAGCGAAGGGTTCAGGTGAAGACGTGTATGAATTCGCCCTCATCATCATTGACTCTCGCGAGGAAACATTTAAATGGGTCGGAGTTTATGAAAAAAAATATTAAAAAAAGGGAAGAATTCCCAACGACATCCTTCGGTGTCTCATTTTCTTTTCCAAAGCTCCGCGTTCCTCTTAACGAGCAAAGCAAGCACAAAGGCTTCGGTGGTACAGCTCTTATTGATTTCTCTCTTTTAGACCAGATCCTTCATAAAAAAATAGAAGCCAATGAGTTTTTTTTATTAAAATATTGGATCATATATATGTCCTTAAAGATCTTGTCGACCTTTTCAAATAGAACTTAAAATACCAAACGTCTGACGTTATTTCCCTCTTACAAAGGATGGAAAAAATTCAGTAACGCGAGACACGGCTAATTTCGCTCCTTCAGTTCGGGAATTTCGTCCTGTTCGTTAAAAAAATGATCGAACTTGACTTTTTTTCTTCGAATAGTCTCACGTATATTCTAGCTCAAGCTCGAATTCGTTGCTGTATCGAGATCTCATGAATCTATAGGCATTATAATACATTGTGTACGTATTTGGTATTGAATCGATGCGTCATTCGAGCTGTAGGACACACGATCTGCGATCGACGCCCTCGTAATCGACACCCCTCTCCCAAGGGATACTGCAAAGTTTGCAGATTATGGTCTGACGAATACGTAAACCAGTCCAGTCTATGGGCTTTTCCATGTACCAGCAGCTAAGGTCCAAAGAGCCAATTACTTATTCGAAAACTTTCATTCATTTATCATTAAGAATTTTTTCCTTCGCAACTATACGAGATAAAAATTTGAAAAAAATTGGTAACATCGAGTACATCCTGACGAATGTGACAAAAAATCAGCATCGGAATCGAACTAATTTAAATGGGGAATTTTTAATGAAGTGTAATGATATACGCGTGAAATTACACATACGATATACAGGGTGTCCCAAAAGTGGTATCCAACTTTCGTAGGAATAGGTAGATCTTGCAATTCTAGAAAGGAAAGTCCTTAACCCTTTATTTCTCCGATACATCGTTGCTGCGATATTAATTGATTTATGATAGTGTGATACATGAAAAATCGTTCTTTTCGTATTCTACTTCCTCTCAAAATTCTTTCTTTTTTAAATCTTGGTTATGAGTTTTGGGACACCTTGTATACATTTACGTATATATGGTAACCCTACGACTGGCCAAAGAATTTGCTCGAAACCCGACGCGAGATCATTGGCAGTCGAGTCGCGCAAGACCATGGCCAGCAAACGCGACCGTGGTCTTCGTCCACAAGAATGTTTCTCGAGAAGGAAGAAACATTGAAGTTTCACAATCGTAGCGTGATCAAAGCACCGGTGGGATTCACTGACTGACACTTCGACTCCGAGACTAACAATCAGCCACGTAGTATAACCTCGTAGAATTCCATTCTTCAATATAGAGATGGAATAACAACTGAATCGCGAGAACGAGAAGCAACGATTATATGAAAATATCACGGTTAATGAAAAATTATAGAGGATCTCGAATTTACATTGAAGATTACCGGAATTAATGATCAATTTCTAGATTTTTATGATTTTTTTTCCTCACGCTTAGTTTTTCATTTATTTTATTTATTATTTTTTCTTCAAACATGCTTATAGTCATGAGCTTTCCGAAAGATCGGGCTGTCGACTTTTTTTCAAGTATGTAGCACATTGTTTTCGTCCTGCAATATCGCGTATGGTACAAGGCCCACAAACAACACCAGAAGCACACTTAGAACGTGCCTTGTGTGCCATTACCGATCGACTGATTGCACCGTGGGCATTGTTGTCCTCCTCGCGTTTCACCGGTTAACCTGGGTTAGGTACAGCTCTCGTGTGTTGCCCTGACACATCTATGGCAGTTTGATTGTCTGGCCTCGGTGCACACATACACGGGAATATATGCATAGCATATTAAGGTCCGTGTCGATTGCTCACGAGAAAAGGGTGTAACTTACACCATCAGCCACGAAAAACAATGATACTTACCACTGCTCGATTGTCGTTGTGTAAATATAAATACACAAACGTACACAATCAATATGAATTACAAAGCGGCAAATGTGCTAGAATTTTCATTGCTATTACAAAATTCAATAATTTATTGTTATGAAACGTTTGTTATGGAAACAGATTCGGAAAAAAAAAATTTATTCAGCCCAAACGAATGTGAATTTAGATTCGGAATACAATTCTGAGCCGAAAAGTTCCTAGAAGGTTTTCGATACGACGATCCGCTGACTAGTTATTCACTGTCAAAGTTAAACCAATCGCAAGCAACCGTTAAGCGTCGGTAGGCGGAGCCCGAGAGCGCGCTCCGATTGGCGTCACTTTAATGCTTAATAACTCATCAGGAAATGATCCTATCGAAAAACGCCCACCAACTTTTCGACGCGGAATTAAGTCGCCGATCCTGAATTCACGGTTTTAACCTCCGGGTCTTAAGCGATTAGTACATACGTGAAGAATAACCTTCAATCTTCATAAAATCAACAATGCAATGCTCGTATGAGAAAAATACCTGGTCGAAGTTCACTTGCCCTCGACGAATGGCACTGAAAGAGTGAGCAAGAGGACCTTGTGATATACGAAATGAAAAATCTTTGCGTACGACGGCACACGCCACCTTATGAATACGAATTAAACGTGGAGGCGATACGATCGAGCCTCTCACTTCTTTTTCATTCCCATGAGCATTTCCGGTTCCGATATATAGAACCTCGAGAATTCTCGTTGTATTTTCCATTGTACATTCGAATCTTGAACCCACAAGACGAAAAAATATCTCATAAGGAGTTTTATAAAACTTCCGATATAAAGAATGCCAGTTTTATTTTTATTACGATCGTATAGACGTTACAATGCGATCAAAACTTTTCACGCTAGCTATTCTTCCCTCCATACCTTTACTCTCGATCAATTCTTCCCAGATTTTTATGAACTTCCGATATACCTCGAGTGTGAATTTAAGTGTAAGAAAATCACTGCTTACATTTTTTAAATACTTTTTTAGTTGTCACAGTCATCGAGACATTTGAGGCCATTCATTTTTTATTTAATCGAAATGTTTTGAAAAATTTTGAAAAGTTCTTTAACGCATTTTGGATGTTTAAAAAAATCTGTGAAAATTCTCAATGTCTCTCAAAGCGTATACGATCGTTAAAAAAAAATTCATAAAAATTAGAAACCGAGAATATTTCACGTACTTTTTTATTTAATTTTTATTTGTTTTTAATAACACCGGTCATTACAATCTTTTCGCCATTTTTTATCGCCGACTACGTCGCTTTCCAATGAGTGAGAGAAAAACAGAATGCAATACTCGACAACACTTTTGTGTTAAATTCTTTCGCGGGAAATGGAGCATCTCGACCATGTTGTATGAGAGCAGATATTTTATAGCTGCACTTGCATATAACGCTCTATCGTCCTAGCGTGGAAGGAAACCAACGCCTATCGAATAGCATTACGAGACACACGAGATCATTATTCTTCAGCTGTTTTATTCATTTCGTTTTTTTTTCCATCTCAAAGCGTCAAAAAAACAGAAAAATTTCTATTCTTCGAAACGAAATTAATCCCTGTTTCATGATTGGTCCAAATTTATTTTCGCAGCGTAACAATAAATTCGTTTTTAGATTTTTTTTCTATTTTCTATTTGCAAAAATCCATTTTTTAAATTTTCATTTCGTACAAATTTTGGGAAAAAATAAATTCATAATTATTGATCAATATTTATTGTTATAAATTGTTTTACGATGAAAAAACAGAATAAAACTAATTTTTACGACTTTTTCTATTATCCATTGAAAAAATCATTGAGTTTTTTTGTTTTTCTTTTTTCTTTAAATAAATGAATGGGGAATTATTTATTATTCAACATTTATTGGTATCTCGGTATATCTTTTCCTGTATTTTGATTTATCGTATCTTTCGTGTCGTAAATAACCTCAGGACGATCAAGGAGACTCGGTGATGAACGATCGCGAGATATCTACGAATACATCAAGATTACATAGCGTCAGGCTGGTTGAGGAACTCGGTGCTGTTGTAATCTTGAGTATAATTGCTAACAATATGCTTGGAAGTTTCGTCTCTCCACGTGAGAAAGAGTTGTTCATTGTCAAGGTCGTGATTAGATGGGAGAAAAAAACGCAGATGGGAGGATCAATTAGAAGAAAAAAAGACGAATGTTTTTCAAAAAAGAATTTAAAAGAAATTTGAGTAAAATTTAGGAATGAAAATTGAAACGAAAAATAAGAAAATAATCATCCACTGCATTAACAACGAACGTCCCAAGCATTCAGACGCACAGAAATGTGTTGGAACAATTGAGATTAAAGAAAAAATGGTGGGGCCCTCTTGGATGTAGGCCAAGATCACGAGAGACTATTATTTTTCTCGTGGTTGCACGCGGCTGTCTGTGCTTTATATTGGAGTATTACACGCTATAATATAGACCGTTCTATGCTAAACTCATCACCCTCCGGATTATTTTATATAAAAAGATTCATCGATTTTCTCAATTGAGTAAAAAAAAAGGAAAAACTGTTGAAGTAAATGAAAAAATTCATGGATGATTTTATTGTTTATTAAGAGCCTGAATTTTCATGAATAAACAAATAAAAACTAACAATTTTTCGATCTTTTTACAAGTTAATTGAAATTTACCAATTTTATTGTAAAAGAACCACATCCGGTTAATAATTTAGTCAAAAGAAAAGAACGAAGAATTGTTAAAATGAGTGAATTAATTCATAGATCATGTAACTGTTTATTAAGATCCTGAATTTTCATAAATAAACACATAAAAATTCACAATTTTTTCATGTTTTTACAAAGTAATTCAAATTTACAAATTTTCTCGTAAAAAGGCCATACTCGTTTTACAAACTAGATAAAACGTGTTAAAATCGAGAAATCAATCATTTTCTCTTCAAATCGGAGAAATGTTTTCTAGTGACCAGGGGTCAACGACACTGTATCGGATGTAAAAGTTGTGCGTACCATGGGTGTACGGAGAGTGTGTATTTACAAGCGTTCCCGATAATATCTCGATAGCCGAGTTGTTTGTAACACGATAAAGCTCGTAATGCGCCTACGAGAGAACGCTACCTGTGACAGTTTTTCTCTAGTTTCGTTGCGTTACGTAAAAAGCTTCGATAACGTATTCTGTACGATTGACTTGGGAGTTGGGATTTCAAAAAACGATACAATGACAAAAATACAACGATAGCGGCACAAGAACATAAATACAGTAGCCAACGTACAATGACAACAATAAAAATAAAAAACACAACGATAAAAATTCAAGGATTAAAAAAAAGACACAAACATCAAAACAACCACAGACTACCTACGACAGAACAATGAGAATATAAACACAACAACAGAAATACGTTCGAACAACCACAAAATATCTACGACAGATACAACATAAAATCAACAAGTAAACAAACATACAACAAAAACAAACAAACAATAAACACAAACAAGCAAACAAATATAAAGACAAAGATACAACGCCTGAAATACAACCAAAAAACAGTCCGGAATAAATTCACATAAATACAATCTCATCAATACAATCACAAACAATCCGCATAAATACAAGTAGAAAAATAAATTTGCAAGAACACAACGATAAAAAAAGAAGAATACAACGACAAAAAAACAACCACAAAAACACAACAGAGCGACAACGCCAGAACGAAACTGTTGTTTCGATACAATGACGAAAAAACAATGTAAAGAATACAACATACTTTGAGAATAAAAATACAACAATAAAAAAACAACAGTCATACAATGACAAAAATACAATAGAGCTACGATAACAAAACGAAACTATTTCGACTAAATGACGCAAAAACAATGCAGAAAATACAACACAAATGTGACAGTACAAAGACAAAAAAACAACAACAAAAATTCAACATAGATACAACGACAGGAACGGAACCAATGACGAAAATACAAAAATATTCAACGACAAAAACAAAGCTCTATAAACACAATAAAAAAATTCCAGCTTCCAAAATACAATGTAGTTGTTCAAACCGATGATGAAAATACAACAAGAAAAATACGCTACGAAAATTCTCTGTAATTTTTCACAAAACCCCTCGACTTTCGAACTGATCAGGAAATTAAAATTCCATGGCAAACAAGCATAAGAATGAAACCTCAAGGCAACGAGGTGCAAAGGAATCACAATCGACCGAATATTTCCGAAAAACTCGTATTACGAAATATGAAAGAAAAAAACATGTTAAAAATTCAATGCTTGTGTTATTTTCCCACCTGCTGCATCCGAGGGATTCCTGTGTTGCTTTAATCGGCTTTGGCGGCTACGAAGTTCTTTAGTGACTGAAAAAGTCGACTATGGAAAAACTCCAACATTCCCCATTGATGCTCCACGCCTAATATCTCCTCGGATCTCGACCGTTGTTGGAGTACAAAACTCTCTACCTGCTCTCTCGTATCTCGAGACTGAATTTTGTACCTGCTCCGAAGACCTGCCCTCTCTTTTTTATTCTCAATGACAAATTGATTTTTTTTCCCCTCCAATATCGAAATAATAATTGATCTAATTAAAAATTACAATTAAACATGATTTTCCAGTACGAATTTCAAAAATACATTTTCTAAACGAATAAATAAATATTAACAATTTTTTTTTTAATCACAATTCGTACATTTCAGGACACAAATAATTATGCAATTGAAAATATACTTTATTACGAATCCTCACGTACGAAAATTCTCTTTAGTCCAACTTTTCACAAGTTCACTGTGCCAAGGAAAATCCCCCTTATTTACACCTGCCCTCTTGGAAATGGTGTGTAGACAGTTTCTATGGCTATGGGGTGCGCACCTGACTACCGGAAGTCCCCTTATATCGAGCTCTCACCAGGGGAGAAAAAAATATACATGTACACATGTGCAGTTCACATTTTAGCTCGTCCTTTGCATTGATAATAAAAATGCACATTCGGGATGAGAACTGGTGAAAAAAAAATGTTAATTCAAAAATTATTCAAGTCTGTCACAGATTTCCTTAATTAACATTGATTTAATTCAAAGAAAACCGAACAGTTTTGTTATTGCTAAATAATACAAAATACTTGCACATTTTTTCAAACACCAGAATTGTGAAATAAGTTTCAAAACACTTTGAAATAAAAAAAAAATCGGAAACACGTAAAATATTACGAAAATTCAGATTTTTTTTCTTGACGTTTTTGATTTAGTTATCAGCTCGATTTATTACGTACGTGTGTTCGGCTTGTTTGATCTTTCTATCAAGTTGACACAATCGCTCGAGTCCCTGTCGTTTTTATTTTCAAATATATATATGTTTCTCTCTATTTGCCTTTTTCTTCTTTTCACACAAGAGCCCAAAGATAATCGTGTTTAAACTCCCTCTCCCTTTCGTGGCAGGTTCTTCCGATCCTCGTTCTTTGCTATAATACACGACTTTGCCACCGTTGTATTATTTCATATTTTCCTATTTTTGTTTCCCCCTTTTTTCACGATCTCTATCTCGGTTTATCGAGTGATTCGTTACGTGACTCATCGACAGGGGGCAACTCACTGGCATTGGGCAAGTTAATTAATCACACGTGCTTTGCCCCATCGATTCATTCTCATATTTTTTATCTCATTTTTTGTCGACGATGGACCCACATTTTTCATCATAAAAAATCATTGTTTTCAAAATAATTGTACGCACTAATAATTAATTAATTGTTAATTCAATTATTATTAT
>JABSMR010090760.1:0-12705 GCA_018902295.1 Dusona sp. PSUC_FEM 10030013 | reverse complement strand
AGTGGAAACGGTTAAATATATATATATATATACAGACGAAGGAGAAGTAGGAGCTTCAATGGTAGAAGAAGAACCGGCGAAGATCGTTTTGAATGGAATCTGCCGAGAGACGCAAGACTTCGGGGACAAAACATGCCAGCGATTGTTCCTCGTACCTGCTAATTTCCGGGCCGGCGTCTTGCCAAGTATAATATTCTCATTTTCTAAGGGTCACGCTCAAATTCTCGGCCTCATTATCTATCTCGCTCATTTTTTTACCTCGATACTTCGATGTTTCGTAATTAAATGAATTTTCATGCGATTCTTACGTTCGTTGTGATAAACTTCAGCCGGTAGAATCCTTCCTAGCAGTCCGTTGAACATATATACATAACCGGAGGGACCTATTTTGCATCCTATGAAGAAAATGGCAATTGCACGACGAGTGTTATAAAGGATGATATACACGCGAGATTTCAGGCCCGCTGGGCAGGTAAGTAGCATGAAAAGAGTTGCTCCTACTTTGAAACTTCTTCCTTACTTATGCGCGCCACATTGCATCACATATGTATATATATCTATCTATATAGAGACTGTATATGTGTAAAATATATGGAAGTTATATGTAGGAGAACTGAAAAGGGGTCGTGGTAATACAGGCTGGAAACGTCGGTTCTCGTCACGCTCTCGGCTTTAATAATATCTGATGCACAGCGTAATCTTTCGCCAAATGTAAACAAAGTGCTGTCATGTTTGACAAACGAGGCGTGATGGCTTTTCAGTGCCTCGCCGAGCTAAATATGTTTCCGTGACAATTTAATTACGAACAATTATTATGAAAATGAAATACGACTTTAACTTCTTTTTTGGTTGGAAAAATGGCAGATGACAGTTTGCAACCCTCATTAGGATTACCGTACCACAGCGTCGTACGTAAAAAATTAATTAAATAATGTATCCATTCGATGAGTGGATTTTTAATTCCTTCCTGGTTCAGTTTAATTATTCGTGCACGACATATTTTCCAAGCTATACACAAGTTTTTAATTGAGCGGAAAGTGCGTGCCACTCAAAGATCAAGCAAACGCCTCAATTGTTCACACTCAAGAGAATTACGCGGAGGCGAACTCTCATAGTCCTTCTGTCGGAACGGGCACCGAGAGAAAAGTGCTGTATAAAAACGTCGAGTTTGCAAAAAATATTGTGGAACACTTGCCCATGTCTTTTTGTTACATATATTCCTGTGCATTTGTAAAGGGTATATACGGACACGTATATATTCGTGTTGAAATTTTCTATAGCAACGGTGAAATGAAAAGACAATTCTGCCTCGTTTGCAATATGCCTTTCCCGAGGAAATTTTAATACGGTCAGCTTTCGCTTTATTAGAAAAGTATAGAATTATTTCCATCTTCATGAAAAACCATATGTGTGTGTCCCTGTGCGGACGATTCATATAACTCGCCTCGTGAAATGAAAGAAAAATGATAAAATAAATGAAACGATAAAGTTCAGACGGATGTAACTTTGTCTCGAACTAAAAGTATCACTTTACACACACAGACGCGCCCGAGGCTACGTATGCTCTGTGTATTACGAAACATGTGTTATATATCATCTCGAACGATTCCAACAAATTGCCTCTATATAGATCATAAAATGTATATAAAAAGATTATTTTCTCCAATCCGCGGTATACCTGGACGAAATAAATGAATGTCTTTTGTCACGATGTACTCGTATATTTCAATATAACAGCCTATATCAAATTGACGATCGTGTCGTAAATACGGTAAAGACGTTACCAAGTGTATCGAAATCCTTGGGGAGATACAGATACATATTATCGCAGGTGAATTATATCGCGGATGCTGTCAATTACCCTCGTAGCGAGGTACAAGAGTAATGACGAACGAGACCTTGAAGTTTGCGCACTGGGAACGCGTCCTTATACATATATATGTGTTTGAGAGAGGTTTCCAACCCTTTCTATTGAACTATATCTGATTGAGAAACGCGGCAGTCTACATAATATATACGCGTGAAAGATTCTTGAAGGCAATTCGTCTAGAAGCGTCGTGGCATCGGAAGAAACTTCTTGCGAGAGTAGAAGGGTTAAAGGTGCTCGCTCCCACTATAATTTATGTGCGAAACCGCAATCCCGATAATCGCGTCCGACTATGTATTGTGTATAAATGCACGAGACGTATCGCTGTATACGTATATTTATATGTTTTTAAAGATATATGTATAGGAATATTGTACAATACGGTGTGATACTGGCAGAAACACCACACGATATTCTGCACTCCACCCGATGATTCATCGCTTTTAATAGGTCGCGAATATTCCGCTACTGTACATAGTTGATGAGCGCTACAATATTGGAAATTGGACAACGCAAACGCGTCCTCTGCAACTATTTAATTAATGTATAATTGGTGGAAAAAGTTGACGAGTATTATTAGTATTTTCTCATTTTGTTTTGCTCGAATTAAATCTACGTAGAAAAATATTGATCGGCTAGAATTTTTAATTGTATTTTAACGAATGTGCGAAAATTGTCACCTTTATACATTTTATGATAACGAGAATTTTTTTAATATTTAATCGAAACGCGATAATTCCCGCATTGTTCTAGATGAATTTTTGTGGTCTCGCGTGTATTTCGAGAAGTTTTAAAAGTTCATAATTTAATGTTCGATATTACTGGGTGTTTAATTAAAAAAACCACATTTCCGACGGTTCTCAATGACGAGTTAAAGTTGAAAAAGTTTCAATGCTTTTTGCCCTTTTCGTTTGTTGTTTTTTTTTTTGTAAGGCGAAAACGAAAAATTCGTTAACGAACATTTTATCGGGTCGACCAGTGAGTTTGGCCTGTGGGTCATCTTCTTTTTGTGTTTTTCCTCTTGTGCACGAGACGCGACAATTCTCGAGTTTACCGATCGGCGAACAAAAGGACTAGTGGGAGAGAGAAAGAGGGAAATAGGATGAGAGGTACAGAGAGTAAAAGAGAGCAAGGAGTAATGGAAAAGTGGAAGCGTCGAAGGCCAGGAAAACTTGGCCGATTGCAAATGAAACCAGCTAGAGAGTCGAGGACGGCTGTGGCGCATTGGAAAAAAAGAAAAAGAGCAAAAAAAAAGGGAGCTGGAGAGAGAGAGAGAAAGAAAGAGGAGAAAAGTGCGGCACACAGCTCGACGCTGTCGGTGGCAAGCACTTCGGGCAAAGGCGTGATTAACCCCGGGCTTGGTTCGCGAGAGAACCACGAATTCTCTTCTCGCTTAGACTCCGTTTCTCCTCGTGATGGTAGTAGTAGAGTTGTAGGGGATGGTGGCGGCGCTGGTTTCTTCCCTTCTATCTCGTTTTCCCTCTTTTACTCCTCGTGCCAGCAGCAAAACTCGACTTTCACTCGGAAAACCTCGAGAACGGGCAAATACTATCCACACCACAGTGAAAGAACGGCGGAGAGAGAAAAATAAAGAGAGAGGGAGAGACAGGGAGGCAAAATAGAAGAGAAAACCTGCATTCTTCTTTCTTCGTCATTTACCTTTATTATTTGCTATCTTTGTCGCACACTTAGCAAACGCGATGGGATATGTATAGAAAGATAGTCGTCGACAGAGAGAGGGAGAGAGAGAGAGAGCTTGAGGGCAGTCTAGCTTTCGGAAACTTTATACGAGCCAGAATGGAGTAATAAAGAATATCCTCCAACGCCACCTTCTTCTTTTCTCGCTTTCTCCACATCCCTCTTTCTTTTCCTCGTTAAACTCTCTTTCTATTTTTCCTCTCCTTGAGTACCTTCTTGTCCACATTTTCTTCCTCTTCTTCGTCAACGTGCGTCGTGCATTATCTCGCGAAATTAAAAGTTGCCAACGACGCCAGCTCGAGTACGCGAGAACGCCCTCTTCCGCCATCGAAAGTAAGGACGTTTTACAATATAAAAGGCTCGTACGGCTAGAAAGGCTTTGCCTTCTCTTTCTGTACGTGTACATACATATAATCTTTGCCAGGTTAGGTTTATACATATATACATTATATAAAACTCAAACAAATTTTACACCGATAAATGAGTCGTCATCTAGAATGAGAGGTAATCAATGCTTGCTCCAAGAGCATGAATATGCCAACGATTTTTACACTCGATCCTTACACTGCATCGTAATTTCAATTAACAAGAAATTGGATTATTCAACGAGCTCACTTTTATTTCAATCAAGCTTAGAGACGCAAAAATATCGAGACATTCTTCATCAACTCGGTATTTTTACGACGCTCCGGCATATATTTTTGTTAATTCCTCATATTGCTAACTTCGATTAATTTATAAAGATCCTCTTTTATCGTATTCGCATTGCTGATTATCAATATCATTAGCGCGATAATACAAAGCCTTTAATATTCGCGCTAATAATATTGATAATATTCTCTTGAATCTGGACATCGTATAGTTTTTGAGGAAAATCGCTTTACGTTATACCTGCGTATGTATATATTATGTATACGTATTATATACATAATACAGAATATAGAATGCTGTATCTACATAACAAAACGAGATGGTGCAATCGTTAGCAAGAATTATAAACTAGGCGATTCGAGAGCATGCTGACTGTGCTCGTGCCTACCGTGTTGCTATTGTCAATTGGATTAAACGACACTGTGCGCTTCCTCTATCTCTACTTTACGTGAATATACACACGTATATATATGTATAATTATATATAAATTTAGTTTATCCCGCAATACGCAAAGATAATTACCAAACAGTCGTTCCGGTAACGCGTTGATATTCCAATGATCGAGTACGTTGTATTTTGTTGCATTTATTTAGAGGGGCCGGGGTGAGAGCAGGGCCGATGCAGATAATATTACCCACCGAGATAAATAGGCATTATCAGAACGTGTAATAAGTGCGTGTAATACACCGTGACTGTTGATAAAACATGCGTCTCCCGTTTAACAGATTTGTTATAACGTATTGCATTTAAACACACGACGCATTCTAATCGTGAAATTTAATTTGAATGAGAAATATTAACTCAATAAGTTTTTAGTAACTTGCGAAAAATGAAATTCTCATTTCAACAGATAAGAAGCGAAAGAGGATACATGATAAATATGGAAAAAAAAAGAATTGAAAATCGGAGGCAAAAAACTTGCAGGAAAAGATATACCAGAGGAAATTCGTTCGATCCGTAATGCTTCAACTGTATTAGCAAATCGATTCATCTCGAATTCATGACGAGATCTTAAGATAAGAAGGGCAAAGAAATAAAGAAAAAAAATGACAATTATCGCGGAAGGTGACGAATTGAAAGAGTAGTCGCGATAAAAATTCATCTCGTATACTTTGAGACGAATACGTGTCGAGCCATTTGCATTTTTTCTTCAAAGAAACAGATTGTAATTTATCAAGCGAACTGAGATAGCAATGGAACATTGTATCTCAAGTGAAATACAGTATTGTCGTACAAAAGAAGCAATAATAAATATTCAAGCAAAAGCAGTGTGTATCAAGTATCGATGGAAATAGGCAAAAATCTTTAAGATGGATATATACGGACGTCTGAGCTCGGCAAAGGAATAAGGCCTTTGATATTGGAAGCTTTGTATGTGTCTGCAGAGATATATACATAAATATATCGATCATAGAATTCGAAGATTCAAAAAAGAAATAAAATGGACTATATCTATATCCTCGATTTAAGGGCTGTATATATATTCATTCGTTTCTCGTCTTACCACCCCCGAAGGCAGGTTTTACTTTCTGCTCAGAGAAGAAGACAATCCTTTCGAGTGTCAGAAGGATCTCCTTTTCCCAACCCAGCCGTTTTTTCTCTTTCAGCAATAAACGCAAAGGGTGTAGAAGCGATCTCGCGAAAGGACCTTACTCCTCGCGGTGTATGTTTGCACACTCGTCTGAGAACTCGGACGCGCCACGAGAATTCCAAATTGTTCATCTTCGTCTGCTATATCGTATACAACGTGGAATAAAGCGATCGAGATACGATTTTTTTGAGCTTCTTTTTTATAGCCTCGTGGCCCTCGAGTGAGAAAATAAAACTAGAAGCAATATAACGAAACAACGAGACTCAAAACGTGTGCGGCTGAATTTTTGAGAAGCTCGACAGTCGTAGCTTTTTTATGCGCGCAAAACATAAAGATTATTGTTTACTGCTTCGTTGATGAGTTTTTTATGTAACTTTTTTCGCATGGAACACATTTTGGACGAAACTGTTGAGTAAAGGTGACTAGTATAAGATACCTTCGTTCACCAAGCTCTAAAACGTACTATCACTTTTTTATATTTTATTTTGTAGTGGAAATTTCATAAATTATGTCTGACGGCAGGGAAATCCAATACCAAATCTCAGTAGAATCATGTTCAAGCTGAATTAATGCCTTCAGATGTATTTTTCATCTGCGCAGACCTCACAAATGAGAAATATCGGAAATGAGCATATAATTCTTGTAATTTCGATACTCTTGTTCTCGGTATGAATACTTTCCGATATTGATCACCATTTCGTAATCGGATTTGATGGCAAAAAAATTGAAAGAGAATGAGCTAATGCGTGAAATTGGGGTGTACCACAATTTATAGGTCTGTGAGAGAATAGGAGAAGAGAATAATGTTGAAAGAAAAAATAATGAAGCGATAAAAAAGAAGGAAAGAAAATGGCGACCTTCCTGAATAACACGGTGCCTAAGACGCTTCCGTGCGGGGTTTCTTATACGAGTTTTAAGAACGAGGATGACGGCTAAAGGAGAATGATAGAAAGATAAAGGAGGGCAACGAGTGTTCCGGTGCGTGCCTCGTGTGGGACTCTCCCACGGGAGCGATTCTTAGTCTCGAGGGCCCTCGTTGGTTTCGCCCCCGTCTTATCTGTCGACTCATCTACTTTATATACCAAATGGAGAATAGCCAGAGTGGCCATGGGTACCGGGGAAAAGCACCATTTGCACCGGAATATACGCTATTCGTACGAACTCTTTGATCCGGCCTTACGCACGTTTCTTCAGCCTTTTTATTAATACTCTGAATTACAAACTTTTCTTGCGTGCTACGTCAACCTCTTAATTTCGATGATGGAACTCCCAAATATAGTTAAGAAATGCATAAATACATTTATTAACATATTAAACCACATATTTTCGGCTTTTTCCCCCTCATTTATAATGTTTAAGCTGTTTTGGTTTGTAGATTTCATCTCCCACACTGTAAACCGTGGGATTTTTTTCCTATTGATTTAGGAAATTGTAGAAACTCTTTCATAAATAAGGTAAACAATTATTATACATTTTATCTCCCGCGATCAGTCGGAGAATTTTCAATTCAATGGCAGTATTTTTTTCGCCGGAGGTTCAATTGATTTTCTTTATTAATAACAATTGAAAGAAAAAAAACATTTAAGATATGCTTCTCGAAAGAGGAACCGGTGAAAATGTTGATTTTTGTTATTCAAGAGACAGTATTTCTTTATTGTTTAAATCGTTCTACCTCTTGTGCCTCCCTGCCCACTCATTTTGCGAGGACGATAGCGCTCTTGCTTTTTGCATGTCGCTTTGTATCGTTCACTGCTTGCATGTCTCGTGTTTCACAACAGTAAAAAAAGTGCTTTGCGTGCAATGTAGCCAAAAAAAAAATTGATCTGGACACGAGAAAGGTAGCAAGAAAAAAAGACATGGAGAAAGGGAGAGAGAGAGAGAGAGAGAAAGAGAAGGAACGAATAGTAGACAAAAGGGGACAAAAATGAAGAAAACAAAAAAACCACCAACATGGCCTTTACACACCCCTGCCCTCTGATCTCGGTGCTTTGTCGGACGGTGCCTGGTGCAGTTGAAAAAAAAAAGATAAAAAAAAGGCAATGTATTATACGAGAGCCACGAGACTCCCCCGCTGTTCGTCCCGGAAAACTAGGCAAACCTCTCTTTTTTCGCGTCGTCGTCGTTTATATTTACCTTTTCATTATCTACATTTTTCAGCACGCCATTAGAGAGGACAGGACGAGCCAAGAGAGATTATAGAGCGAAAGAATAAGAGAACGAGAGAGGGATGCTTTTGTTCGATAATAACCAAGAGCAGCATTGGAGTTACCTTAACGTTAGCCAACTCCTTTAGAGAACGCCTCCTCCAGTGTTACTTTTCTACCACATTTATTTTCAACCATTAATCGTTCGTTTTACCTTTCAAAAAAAATAATGAGAGCAATTTGGTTTATAGCCTCGATACTCTCGAGGGTTGATAAACACTGAGACTTCACAAGGACGCGTAACTGTGAAAAGAAATTCTCCGAGATAATAATCCGACACTAGCTTCTGTTGGGCTAATTTATCGTTATTTATGCATTTCACAATTTAAATCCTGTTTACTTGTATGAATTAATTAATACGCGTGTAAATTTATTTATTTCATTATTCTACCTAAATTGTCGAGCACGAAATTCAACAACTATCAGTGTTGAAGCAAATTATACTCGGCCTCTGTTGTTATAACTTCTTATCTTTCATCCCCTCGTCACAGGGATCCCGACTATTTGAATAAATGGAAGCTCGTGTATAATTTATCGATAATTTCATGCTGATAATGAGTTTTACTAAATTAAAATGTAAATTATGTCTATCTTTTTCTATCAACTCAAATTTCTGAATAATTAATCCTTTTTAATGAGGTCCACTTTTTTATTTGCTTTGTATCATTTTTTCGTGACTTATGATTTTCGCGGAAAATCAATTTCGATGCTGCTTTCTTTTTTATCTGTATCAGACGTGCTACTGTTTCCAGCGAATCGTCAACTGTTCTTGACAACTTGTTAATTGTTAGCATATGTTAGGGCTCAATAACCCTTTGATACGAAGTAGTGATTAATTGCACTCAATGAAGCAAAGTGAACGGTAAATGTAGCAGATTTTTCTTTTTCAAAATGTCTTCGATCTTTTAAGAGTGTTTGAAAAAAAATAATGCAAGCAATAAGAATAGAAAAGAGTCAGATGGAAAGCGATAAAACAATGAGTTTTTCGACCATCCCTTAATTATTTATTTTGTTTTAAAGGGTTTATATGCGAAACTTTGTAACATTCTCCAGTCCATGATAAGCTTTTAGTACCTGTGCATGAACGCACTTGTGTGACTTATCATCCGAGCGATTTTATTTCGAGACGATTCACGTCCTATTAGAGCTTGATTCGAAAACGAGCTCCGCTATCTGGCTCGACATTGTCCTCTCCTGGCTAAACGAAATACGATGACAGATACGAGCTTAGCGAAAGAGACAAAAAAATAAACAAGTACTGTCGTTTTACTTCGCTGCTCACGCTGCGAAAAAAATAAAATAAAAGTACGAAATGAAAAATGATTTTCAATTTTCTTCCATCCCCGCTCCCCCGCTCTTTCTCTTCCTTTCTGTCTCTCTGAGCTCGGTCCAGCGATCTCTTGCGCTCTTGCCGCTGCATTGGCCTCGTGCCAGCTTCTGCCGTGCGAAGATTAAACCAACAGACGCCGGGATTTAACCGGCGATGCGCAACGACGGGTCGACGTTGTCCCTCGAGAATCCACCGGGCGTCGCGTTCCCTCCCTATTCAGTAGCCCTCTCGTCTCTCTCCCGCTCTCTCCCTCTGCTCCTTTTTCGGATCCTCTCATTCTTCTTACTCTCGCAACATGGAACGTCAACGAGCGATACCGGAAAAGCAACGAAACTAATCCACATCCGCACCAATACAGACTAAATCGGCTTAGATCTTAATTCAAAAATTATATTTTTCCTAAATAATTAGTTGACAAAACGACCACTATCAACCAGAATAAGCAAAGCCAGAATATCCTAATTTTTCATCAGTCCATTTTCTACTTCGTGAAAAGTGAGTGTTAAAAGAAATATTAAAACGAAAATTATCAACGAGATATATTTTAAAAGACTGTACTTTTTTTTTAATCTCTATTATTCTCTATTATTTTCAATCTCTATTATTGAAGAATAGTTAGCCACTGGGTAAGACTCAAGTTGATCCACCCTGTACTACTGCAGTAACATCCCCTTCCTTTCTCTCGTTCATGCGCTTCGCTGAGCACCGAAGGATAGTTTCGCTTCTGCCCTGCATCCCTTGTTTCCTCTCTCTCTCCTTCTTCTTCTCTTCATTTAATCCCTTTATCACCCCCTCCAACTCTAGCTCAATCACAATTTACTGTCTTCCTCTCCATTTACCCTTTCGACCATTTTGACAATTTTTTCGAATCTAATTTATTAAAATAACGAAAGAAATATCGACGGCTCCCGTAAACTTTTAGTGTCAAAAAAACGACCTAAACTCCGAAAGGCTAGCTGTGTGCAAAGTCCTCTTTTTGCAAATGAATCGTCGTCAGGAGTTTCTGTGCGAGCAAATGTAATTTTAACTTCGCTTTACAAATGGAATGATTTGCAAAATTTTCATAGCAACTTGTACTTTAAACCATGACAACCAAATTTCTCTGTGGGCGAACGAATTTCTGTCTCTCTCTCTGTTCATTGGCCGTTTATAACTCGATAACCACTGAACCGATGTCAATGGATTTGTCATAGAAATAAAGCTCTTATGAATCACAATAAGTTTGATTGAAGCTTTATGCAACATTTTGATATATTTGTTTTCGTAGGAGGAAAAAGAATTTATGCAATGAAAATTTAGATAAAACAAATTATTTAATATGATTTTGTTGCTGATTTTATATTTGTTACGAGTCATAACAATCAGGGTATCAAGGAGAACTTTCATATTGCACTACACGTTAAAGGAGATGCGAACGTTTCAACGACATTCACTTTTACAGTTATATTAAGTGAATATAGCTACTGCCTGAAACCCTTTAGAGTTTTCTATCGCCCTTTCCTTTCGACGTTTTTTTTATTTCCTTCGTTGGAGTGCTCTCTCGTCGTACTCAGGAAGGAAGAGTTGTGTACTCCTGTTTGGCTCGATCTCGGGCTGTATAGGCAACTCTTTCAAGTAGAGTATCGTGAGAGAGGATCGAGTAAGCACATTTTGTTTACCTTGTGTAGACGTCGTCTGCCACGACGCGATCACTGTACTTTATGTATCATTGTATACACACACGCACTTTAATATATGTATATTTACGTATATAGAGACATACACGTACGTTTTTTATTGCCTCAATAGTGCATATTTCATGCGCCACTCGTGTCAGTGTGAGCTAGAAAGCAGAAGGGGAGTTTGACAATAGAGACCCTGCGACTTGTACAATAGCAATAAAAATGTATATTGGTTGTTACGTAACAACAAGTAATTTGAGTGCAAACAGCCACAGCCGGTTGAGTTCTCTCTATATCTTTCTCTCTCTCTCCCTTTTCCTCTTTCTCTATTGAGTTCTTCACCACACCACCCCCAATTTCCTGACGTTATGCACACACTGTGTCTAAATTGGAAAGGGATGAGTAAACGTGTACGATCGACCTAACTTGGTTAGTTCTTGGTGTGAACGGTATTGTGTTCTCATGTCGGCGAGTGACCCAACCCTTTGAACAATTAGAACGTTTATATTTGAATTGCGAAATAAGTCAATGGGAAAAAATAAATCCGAAAATCCGTGCTAATCAAAGGATCTTAGTCCACAGTATAAACGTGTCTAATTTCGTTCACGTTTACATAGCATCGGTTGTCATGATTTTTAGCGACGATAAAAGGTATAATACGAGAACGACTTGAAACCTCGGGGTTATATAGTGTGTGCCTCGAATGTAGAGTGGACAGCAATTTGTTTGGCCGAAATCATTCAAACCCTACCACATGAAACTAACTTTTGATCGAAATTGCAGAAGAATTGATGGATCAAATACATATATTTCTTTGATCTATCGCATATTGACGGGCCGGGGTCTCAAAAAATAAAAAATAAAGTGGATAAAACCATTTTTGGAGATCACCAGTGTGTTACATATTGCCAAGGCTATCTACGTCACTCGTAATTGCCCGAGCATCGGGCATTTTTATCAACGGTATCACCACCGGTTCTATCCAGTTGCGACAACTTTTCACGCACATCAGGCTCAGATACACACACAAGTAAACGTACATATTTCTATTTCGATGGAGCGGTGATCGGATACTCGATTATCGTTATACTATACGCGTTCTCCTATCTCCAATATCCAACGGTTAACAGGATTGATGGATTTGAACGATTTACTCCAAACGTCATCACTTCCTGCCTCCTGGTGGACCTACGTAGCATATTTCCTTCCTATAAAACCAACAGCTTCTTGCTAAAAATAACTGTCATATGGGGAAGAACTAATTGTATCGTGAAAAACAACAAAACCGTTGCTTATGAACGAAATTAATGAAAAAAACGGAAAAAGTCTGTGGTACCGGTTCGAACTTCTTTTATTTTCGTAATTTTACGTCTCACGCTCTCACCTCCAAGAGTCTGACTCTATATGCGACACATCATGAAGATACAGTAATTCATTAAAAGGAATGTTACTCATTGGATTACTGTTAGTACCAAGATTAATTCTCTCATTAATTTCACAGCTAAAAAAACTGTCACTAGGAAAAACAAAATTGTTCATCGAACTAAATTCATTTTGTTGGCCGAAAAATTGGTGCATCCAACTATTTTTTTGTTGAATGGCTAATGATTTGGTTGATTCAACTGAATCACCGGAGTCAAATGATTTTGTTCGGACAACTGCTATCATTTATTTGTTTACGCATTTTTTTGAGTTGTTTTAA
>JABSMR010090649.1:0-12709 GCA_018902295.1 Dusona sp. PSUC_FEM 10030013 | reverse complement strand
ACCGATTTTCACTGGGGTCTGACCCCAGTGTAGTTCGTAGTTGGCGGCGCTAGCGTCGTTCTCGCTTTCGCTGCTTCTCTCTTGCTCTCACAGCTCCAATACACTGGGGGAACGTACGATCTCTCTTTCGCTCCCTCGCTGTTTCCGTCCTTACAGAGCTTTATAATAATAATTAATTTCTTGCGTGATTAAAGAAAATTAATTATTAGAATATTATTATTCATTCATACTTGTTATATTATGAAAAAAAAGAACTGCAAACTGGGATCGAACTCGCTACTACACAAGTTTCAGTCTAGTATCGTACCGATAAGCTACGAAGATTTTTTTTTTTGAAAAGTATTTATTGAACATGAAGTACAGTCTGAATAATACAGTTATAATAAATACATAAAGAACACCGAACGGTAGGTAATGATAAATCCAGATATGGCTGTTTGGGGGGAGCACTCGTCTGGAGTAGTTTGACGTTGTAGTAAAATGGTCAGCGCCAAGGTGTCATGAGTCAAGTCGGATCAATTCCGAAAAAGGTGTGGGCAACTTATAGTTTTGTTGCTGGTATGTAAGGGAAAAATTATTATATCGAAAAACCCTTGAGATCGTTATGTGGTTAAACTAAAAATAACTTACAGCTACGAAAGAGTATACTAAATCTATATAAACTATTATACATATATGCTCTGTGTCTTTGGTTTCGAGATTATTGCTAACTTTTTTTTTTTTTTATCTTTGGTGGTTATTACATTATTGGCGTATGAAACGTTGGCGCGCTTGGGCTAGAAGGTAGTTTTTTCTGTCGTTGAGCTCTCTAAGATGAGGGCTGTTAATGTCGAGCCAGTGGAATTTCGTAAAATTTAGTCTATGGAAGTCGTTGAAGTCCTTTGGGGGTATTTCAGTCGATTTTGCGAAGAATTGTCTGTTGACGTTAAAGTCGTTATTTTTTAGTGAGATGCGCTTGTTTGCCTTATTCCTTTTCCAATGGTATATTATTGGGATGTTGTTTGCTGTTTGGAGAAGGCCTGATTTGTCACAATAAATGAAGGTTTGTGGTGTGAGATATCCTGATGCGATGTTGCGGATTGCAGTTGCGATGTTTGGAGTGGAGATGTCGCGTAGAATCGGATTGTTTATTAGGGCAATGTTAGAGAAGTAGTTTCTGCAGAGTTTTAAGATGTAGTTGTCTATTCTTGGTACTTCTGCTAGTTTGTAGATAGCGCTGTTCGAGATATAATGCTGGTAGTTGGTGTGTTCAGACCTATACAGGTGCAGGCATTTTCTTAAGCACTGCCTTTCGAAGATACGTAATTTTTCTGTTAACGTGTGGTTCATGTTCCACCAGGTCGGTGCTGCATATGTGATGATTGGTCTTATTAACAGGAGGTATAGTATGATTTTAGTTTTGCAGGTTAGATGTTTATTGTAGAAGATCTTGATGTTCGCTTGGTAGGCCTTTTTAGCTTTATCCAGTTGAGTTTCAACGTGGATATTTCCTCGAAGGAGCTTGTCGATGTAGACTCCGAGGTATTTTACTGTTTCTTTGTGAGGTACCGGAGTTTTGATGACGGTGCCTGGAGTTGTTACTTTTATTTGAAAATTGTTGTAGTCGGATCTGCGAGGGGACCATATTTGGTTGAGCGGTTTACGGAAAAGAATTGTTTCACATTTTGTAGGGCTGAGACGAAGGTTCCAGATGATGTACCATTGGTTGACTTTTTCAACTATTGATTCTAGTGATGATCGGACAGTGTCAATGCGATTGCCTTTGGTGTAGAGAATGACGTCGTCTGCGAAGGCGATGGCTGATGTGTCGGAATTATTGATTCTAAATAGAGATAATATGTCCGAGGTGAATATATTAAATAGGATCGGAGAGTTGACAGTTCCTTGTTGGAGGCCTTCTTGGATGGTGAAGATCTTCGAGGATGTGGAGTGTCCGTCCCAGGTAACGAATGTTTTATCGGAGATCATGTCCCATATGTTGTAGATAAGTGTTTTGGGGAAGTTTTTAGAGTGGAGTTTGTATAAAAGTCCTGCAAGCCAGACTGAGTCAAACGCTTTTTCTAGGTCGAGTAGCGCAGCCCCGACAAATTGTGATTTTTCAACGCTTGAGTTTAAGTCAGCTAGTAGTTTGTGTATGGCGTGCGTTGTGGAGTGTTTTTGTTTGAATCCGAATTGGGTGTGAGGTATTATATTATGAGCAGTGCAGAAAGATGTTGTGCTTTTGTTTATAATAATTTCGAAGACTTTACTGAGGTTAGGGGTGAGGCTGATGGGTCTGTAACTGGACGGTTCGTTAGGATTTTTGTTTTTTTTGAGCAGCGGTAGGACTTTTGCTCTTTTCCAAATTTTTGGGAAGTAGTAGCGGTTTAGTGCATTATTAAAAACTATGGTGAGATCTCTTGTTAATTTGGGTGGGAGGTGTTTCAAAACTATGGATGGTATGTTGTCAAGTGCGGCTGAGGTTTTATTTGGGAGGTGTTTGAGAATTTTGTTGACGGAGGCTGTGTTGCAAAAAATGTTTTCTTGCGCATTATCTGTGTGAGGCTTTGTTGCTTTATTCAGGTCGGTGAAGGTGGTTATTGTATTATTGGTTTGTTTGAGGATGTTCAGTTCGGCTAAAAGTCTGTTGGTTGTGTTTATGACCGTTTCTTGTAGCCTAGTTCCTTCGTTCAAATATCTGGGCGAGTTGATAGACTCATAAAAGGCCCCAATGGCGTTGAGTTTGTCTTCACGATCCGTGAAGATGTAATTGTTATTAATAATCGGGACGTTAGCAAGGTTGATGTTAGTGCGATTTAGCAGAGCTTCGTTTTGAGTTGATATTTCTATTTTTTCGATTTTGATCGGGTCATTGGGTCTCAGGAGTCTGTTAATTTTTGGGAAAAAAGATTCGGGTTTGCGGTAGTCTATTTGTTTGAGTTGGTTTGCCCAATAGCTTTCGGTCGATTTTTTGAACTCAGCTTTAAGACGATATTTTGTGAGTTTTAAGAGGTTTTTCACGTGAAGAGTGACAGGGTGCTGAAGTTGCGGGTCTATTGAGGATAGAGTGTGCATGGTAGTAATTAGGAAAGACTTTGTTTTATGGAGCTTTGTTATTGTAGAGTTGAGGTATTTGTGAGTATTGTTGGAGGCTTTAATACGGGGTACGGTGTTGTGTATCGCGGTGGTAATGCTAGCGTTGATTTTTAGGATGGCTTGATCTATTTCGTCGGTGGTGAGGTTTCTGTTGTCTGGGAGGACTTCGAGGTAGTTTTCCTCTAGATTTCTGTTGAAACTGGTCCAATTGGTGGCTTTGTAGATGAATCTAGCTTGGTTTTCGTCAGGGTTTTGTGTCCGAAGTTCGTCAGTATTGAGTGAAATTCTTACAGATATTGCTGAGTGGTCGCTGTCGTATGGGAGTATTTTTGTTAATGCGTTGGGGGCGTCAATTAGGGTCAGTCTGGCGTCTATAATGGCTAAATCAAGGAAGGAACCGGCTGGTTTGTACGAGGGGAGGTCGGAGGGGAGGATTTTTAGTTTGTATTTAATTGTGTTAAATGAGTCCCATCTGGCAAGGAATTTGTGAGGTTTGTCTCCTTTATATAACGCCGTGGTGAGGCAGGACGTGGGATACTGTGTCCCTTGCATTAGGTACCTTGCCCATGTGACCTAAAGTCTTGTACTCTTCGATTACGGCTGAGTACTGTCGCTGGAACTCGTAATTCCGTTTGAATTTATTTTCCAGTGCACTCAACCTGCTCAAGGCTACTGATCGTGTTGATCCGAGCTCTTTTAGCTTGTTGTTGAAAGGCAAAGCTACGATGTATCGACCTTCGTCGTTCCTCGTTGTTTGAGAGACAAAATGGGCTCGCATGCGCTTTGTTCCTGGGAGATGTTGTGTGTAGGTGTGGTTTCTTCTATCTCACAGAATTTCTCTATGTTATTTTGCAGTTCGTTTATGTTGCATTGTAGCGTGTTTCCTTGTAGCGCGTTACACTGTAACATGTTGCATTGTGGCGTGTTCTCGTCGGCTGAGGTCGATACACCGCAGACGATGATCCATCCCAGCTGAGTTTTTTTAGCGCTAATTTCGGACTCCACGATGGTGTAAGATCGATCAAATCGATACATTCCGTCAATATGACGGTAGCACTGCCAATTAACATTTGCACTGGAGCTGGTTTATGGAACTCAGG
This sequence comes from Dusona sp. PSUC_FEM 10030013, assembly GCA_018902295.1. NCBI lineage: Eukaryota > Metazoa > Arthropoda > Insecta > Hymenoptera > Ichneumonidae > Dusona > Dusona sp. PSUC_FEM 10030013. Next base: position 8,534 of record JABSMR010090649.1, on the reverse strand, counting down.
ATCCGCCAATTTAATGCTTTTTGGAAGGTTTAATTTGTCTCGTAGAACCTGTTGTTCCGGCATACGTGTTGAAATTCGCGGTACGATTAAAAATCTCAATGTTTGTGCATAGTTATTGTATCTTGGATTTATTGTAGTAGTAAGCTCGTAATGTTTTTTAGCCGGCTCATCGCCAACTGTGGCAATCGAACTATTGAATTCTTGCTTCGGCAGCCGTAGTAACGTTGCGAGATCTTCCGAGATAAGGTGAACAGGTCTCAAGGTAGGCTCTACAGTTTATGATACGTTTGTCTCGATCCAGTGCATGCACAATTGCGGTAGGTAAGTGTTCTATTGTTGACCCCTTGGACATATCACTGGAAGAGTTACCTGGCATACCGAAGCAGTTGAATAGTCAGGCTGTTTCTGACTCTTCTGTTGGTGCGAATACCGTCGTGTTCTGGTTTATTTGGGCTGCTGGCCGATATATAAGTGTATAGTGCCGTTTATGGCAGGTCCGACATCCTATAGACCTGCATTCCTTCGCGGAGTGACCCGGGATGTTTTGTTGTCACTGTCACCAATGTGCGTCTATGCGATTGCACCTTGTCCTTAACATTTTCCTTTTCTCGCCGCGAGTTAGCCTGCGGTAGCTTATTCACAAACGCGATTTCACCCCTTTTTTCGAGGAACTCAAGAAGTTTCTCATACGATGGCACGTTGTTGTCTGGTAATTCAGCTTCCCATTGCGCAATTAAATGTCCGTCGACCTTTTTTTCAATTGCGCATAATATGGCGATGTTGGGTTGTAGTTGACTATGTGCTTCCAAGGTCCGCGCATGTTGTCGCACAGTGTCGATCAGTTCCATTATCTGTTGTTGTGGTGATTGAGCCTTGGGAACATCATTGATTAGGTTTCAATGACGCCGACATATATGCTTAATGTTGTCGTAACTTTTATTGAGCAGTGTCCACGCTTTCTTGTAATTGTCGTTCGTGCAGAGTAAACTGGCGATCGAGCGTGCTGCCTTTCCCTTTACCGAGGCTTGAAGATATTCATATTTGTCGACCTCACTTATCCGTGAGTTTTGATTGATTTGTGAGGTGAATTTGTCCCGGAAGGCCGTCCATTGTTCGTACTCTCCATGAAAAGTCAGCAGCGTGAATTCCGGTAATTTTTGCACCCGCCGATCTTCTTGTATTTGTGAACACTTGTTTTTTGAATTTTTACAGGTACAACTTTACAAACAAACTGGAGTTCACAATTGTCCCACTCGTTAACAAAAATCGAGCCGACGTATTACTTGAGGTTTAGAGATTAAAATAAATGTTTAATTCGCTAACTACACTTTCCCTTCATACTAACAATTAACGTTTGAATTGGCCATATTTTTTTTTCTTTATGTCTAATCGGAATTTTGAGCCAGTATTCTGAAAGAGCATAAAATTCTACGTCGATATATCTGAAAACAACATTTTTTCAACGCCGATAACATAAAAAATAATCGCGTTGAAAGTTTGGTAAAAAATCGGGACGCTTGGGCGTTAATGGGTTAAGTAAGAATTAAGACTCGCGGCAATGACAAGTCGAGTCCAAAGTATTTTACTGGATGGACCGCAGATTTCAACTGTTTTTGAGAGTTTTTGAAAATTGTTTCCGTAATATTTAATTAAATACCGCATTTTGGAGTATCATCCGGCTTCACGTACTTTTTTACTCCTTCTTTCGATCGTGACTAATTATAGTTCTGTAGTTTAGTACGTATCGAAAATATAAATATTTTATTTGTTCGTTGCATCAAAAAATCGTGACTTTTTTTGCATACATTTTTGGTGCTCATTTTTTTTTTGTAGTCGCTGTCTAGTGATACTGGTATAAAAGTTTGGTGATATTTGAGATCGTTGGAAAATGTGACGCTGACTATATATACTTATATAAATTTCTGATTTTCGGCTTCCCTGGTTATGGTTATGGTCAGTAGTGAGCTTATAAAGATCGTGGAAGACGGAGCTGACCAATATTTTTTTCGTCTGATTTGATTTTGGTTGCGGCGACGGTCGCGATAGTAATTCATCATAACCAAATGTGTGCAAAGAACGATTTCAAAAGTGAGTGTTATATTATTTATGTAGTAGAAAAAGTTGTCATTTGCTTCGTAAAAATGCTTAGAAATTCCTCATTTTTGTTTACCAGAGCCCAAATTTTTTATTTGTGTGCAGTATTTGACTACGATAATTCTAAAATATTTTTTTGTCACCACACGTCCGCAGAAAGATTGATTTTCAGTCTTGCTGAGGTCGAATTCTCTATGGCGATATGGTGAAATAGTATATGCAACACGGCGGGGAGAAAGCAACACGGCAAGTATATTTACTCCTCTCAGAAAGTTGTTCCTGTACAAAAAACCTCCCCGCAAAACGAAACCCCCACAAAACGTTATACGAGATATTCCCTCTAAAGAAAACCAATAACCAAAAGTTGCTAAAAGGTTATAAGAGAGACCCCCTGAAATAAAAATTATCAAGTAAAGTGGAATCACACAAAAAAATGATAATTGAACTCCAGTACAAAAATTTATTGGGCCTTAAAAAATGTGAATAAATAAATAGAGATCTGTAGCATATGCGATCAAGTACGTGCATGGAGCTTTATTATGTATTAATATCTCCAAATAATGTTGACACACATAGCGTTCTTCTCATTAACGTTTCATAACGATAAATTACTATATTCCATGATTTGGACGTACAAGAATTCCAAAATATAGTCAAGACCCGTCATAGGGGCTCGACGCCAAGTATTGAAAAAATAAAAGAATCGGAATAGCTGGCGTGAGCTCATGCGCTACCGCACCCTTCCTTATGGTAAAGTTTGATTGGTAACAAATTGATAAGGGTTTACCATCGTACGTAAAAAAGATACGCACAGAGTACTTGTACAGAGTACTTTTTAATCGGACAAATTCGTAACATGTTTGCCGATGCAAGAAAAACAAGATGTGCATTTGGTATTTTTGATGTTGATGTGGACATCTTCTAATTTTTTCCTTTTATTACATTTTTGAATTATTTCTCTATACGTAATTACAACGAAAATACTAACACAATATTTATAAAAAGTCAAAAGAGGATTTCACGCCGTAAATGACGAATAGAATTTTTATAAGAAGCTGAATTGAGTTTGAAATTTTTATATTTAAGTACAAATATTCAAATAGCTGTAAGCGAAAAATAGATAACAATGGAGTTTCAGCGATCTTAATACTTAACTGTCGGTTATCCTTGGACGGTATCGATTTTGGCATGTCCCCGATGATTCAACAGCAGATATGTAGGGTCGAACTTATTTTTACTCAATCAACGCGAAAAATTGTACCTTTGTTTGTATGCGGAATATGGAAAGCCGTAACTATGTCGTTGTCGCTCGTTATAATCGCCAAGGACGTAAAAGAAGCCAATGCATTTTTTTCGTGTGTACGACTCTAGAAAAACACTTGCGATTAACGAATTGCAGCTACCAAGGGACTGATAATAAAATAAGCTCTATCGACGTCTGCGAAAACGGAAACGTCGTTGTCGAACATTCACTGAAGAAAAACAAAATCATATGAATATAATTCAATTATCATAGTGTAAGAATAATAATAAATTCCAAACTATTAGATCGCAGCAATTGTTTTCAAATATTCCAACACCCGTGACAAAGTTCAAAATAGGATTGTTTAGGTGCAGGAAGGAAAAATTAAACAATCACGGAAGAGGAGATGTGTACGTTTTCTTTACTCAAACCGCAAAAAAATTTTTTTTAATGTGTACTTTTACAAAAAATATAGACGAAATTTTTCTTAAGTTTATTTTTACGTAAAACGAAAGTATAAGGTTTACAGAGTATTCAAATCATATTTTTCAGTGAATTATTTCTTTATTCAGCAATCCCTACTAGCGAAGCTTTTATGTAACTGCAATATTCATTAGGAATAGTGCAAATTCACCATCTGCAATATCGCAATTGCAACAATATGCCCTAAATAATAGTAGCTTTATTGTAAAAGCAAAAAATTAACAACGTTGGTTTTTTTTTATTATTACTTGTTATATCTGATGATTATACTAAATTCGTTACAATAAATAGAGTTTTTTTTTTAAACCAACGTTGACATTTCATTAAAGTGTATATTTGACAGTTTATATGCAGTAATTATCCAATTACAGTATGCTCGTAATTATCAAAAGGATACTTTCACAACGATTTCATTCGATTTTTCAGGAAAAGCAGGAAGTTCTCCATGACAAAAAAATCGATGGAATTTTTTTCCGAGAATAAACAATTGGGTTGTAGTAGCCGTTTATATACAAAAATTGTTATGAATTCAACTTCGAACAGCTATAACAGCTGCACGGTTTTACTGAAGTAATTGCTCATAAGCACTGCGAAAAAAGAAATGTGCACGATCTGCTTACTCGAACCACAGAGAGTTTTTCAAATGTGTCAATTATACAGCAAATATTAAGACAATACACCTTAATTGTATTTTTACGTAAAGCGAAAGTTTAAGGTTTGCGGCGTATTTAACACATATTTTTCTGTGAATTATTCGCCATTTAGCAATCCCTACTAGCGAAGTTTTTGTGGAAAAATGCACTATTTTATAGTTGCAATACAATTGAAGAACACACGAAGAACATCATTATTTTTAGCACAGTTCTATGTAGTTGTTTTCGAACGTTCTCTGCTGCAGGATAATTTTTCTTTAATTTATGACAACTTTTATTCGGTAAAGGGAACGAGGGGAGCGTTCGGTCGTGTTTTTTTAAATTGATGTACATCGAGACGCGATGATAAATGATTTAACCAATAAAAATGACGATCAATAGTGAATAGCCCACAATGGCAACAACAATTAACCGAGCTCTTTTTTTTATCGATCCGTTGGAAGCTGTAATTTGAGTTTTTCCATATGTTCGTGCATATGATAAAATTGAGGGTTTCCCTACAACCTTCACGCTTTTAATGAGCGACGCGACACATTACTTATTACTTTCAATTACATTAGTGGCCATTTTTACGAGATGTAGAGTTATTCAAACAGGCCTGACCTTCCATGGACATAATATTTCATTCTCACCTACATTCGGTTATCGGGGAACCTTTCTCATTATCACTCCGTACACTTCAAAATCGATCTTGCCAAACAAACCGTGTAATATCGGCAGGCAATTTCCAAGTTCCTTGAAACTCCACTATTTCTGTTTTTTATCAAGCTTAAAAAACTTCAATTTCCTGAGATAAACAAACAGTTTCGCAAATATTTTCATAGTTATCCATTAAACACTCATAACAATAGCCAAAAGATCTTCGACAAATTTCAATATTTAATTGCTTTCAGAAATGGTAATTTTTAATGAAATAATTCTCGTACAACCAAATTATAAACCGATTTTAAATTCTCAATATAATTCTCAAATTTGTAATAATAATAAGGTTTCGACTTTATCACTGCAGAGAATATTCGGAAAAATGTACAACTATGTGAAAGTATTAGCAAATCCAGATTATTTTATTTAATAAATTAAATTAAAAATTTATCGATTCGATTTACCACGTGATATTCGGTAAGTGAGTTATAGCCAGAAAATTCAAGACGTGGTGCAAAGTTACTATCTCCACTATCGCAACTGCAACAAAAGCATTTCACAAAAGTAAGCCTAAATAATGGTAGCTTTATTGGAAAAGCAAAAAATTAACGACCTTCGTTTTTTATTATTACTTGTCATACCTGATTTTACTAAATTCGTTATAATAAATACAGCCTTTTCAAAAACAAACGTTAATATTTTGTTAAAGTTTATATTTGATAATTGACAAGCAGGAAAAAAAAACATTTTTCGAATATCAGTCGAGAAATTCTTGTAAATATCGAAAAAATACTTTCACGATGATTTCATTGAATTTTCTTGGTAAAGTAGAAAATTGTCTGTGAAAACCTCTGTGAAAGTTTTTTTGTAAAAAAAAATTTATATAAAAAAAATATCAATTTAGATAGAATAACAATAAATAAAAATGATAAAATATCAATTAATATTAATTAAAATATTAATCTGTTTCAATTGAACTTTGCACAGCTGTAACAGTTGAACGGTTGTTCTGAGGACGTTGTAATGTTCATATTTTTTTTCATCTGTTCGTTAGCAACCGTATTATTAGATTTTCTTTACGGTTGTAACCACCACCACGCGCCAGAAAATTAAAGGTTTTGTTACGTCGTTTATGGTTTTATCGAACGACGACGTCTAGCTCTAGGATTGGCCTGACCTTCCATATCTCTATTGGAATCACACGTAGAAAATCGAACTCCTAAAAGGACACGTGTAATATCGATGGAAAAAATGTGCAATTCCACTGAAGATTCACCATTTTCATTTTTCAACATTGTTTCTTGTAGTGCATTGCATTTGTGCATATATTACGAATTTGTTTTGACGTAATTTTTTTATTTTTTTTGTAATTTTGCTGTTACGACGATTGGCTAAAAGTTGTGGAGGTGCTGATCAATCCTTTTAGCGAAGACGACTATGACATAGAGTTGAATTGGTTGATCGATCGTCACACCTAGGTGAAGACCGATTTAAAAAAAAAATAATTGATCTAAGGCTATATTGTTATTTAAAATTCTGTTTTCGTAATTAAGTTTAAGAATAGAATCAATTTAGACCTGTTCGAGATTTCTTTCTGAAATTTTGTAAACATATTTATTGATGCTTTAAAAAGACGGAACATTAAAAAAAAATAAAAATAAAAGAATTAGAAAGAACTTCAAAGAGCGGTTTACTCAAAAATATGGTTCCTATTTCGGCGGCCACAAGTTCTCGATAACCAGTTGGCCGATTGAGTTGAAAATTGGTACACATCTTCATTAGACTGTTACTCCGCAATAGTACCTGAATTGAGGCGGAATTCATGTTATTTTTTTAAGAACCGTAGAAGTGGAAAAAAGTATAGGAACAATCGATAATCGAGGTTTAACATGCCGCCATTTGCTGAAGAAATCATTTTTCTGTCTAATTCTGGTATCATTGCTCACAACATTAATACGGATTAAGAATACGTTTAGGTTTTTTTCGCATGCATATATAGAACGTCCGACACTCTAGTCACCAGACAGAAGTTTTTTCCGCGCACCATGTAATTAAATCGTACAAAACTATGAAATAATTTTTTTTTGTTATTTTGTCTTAAAAATTGGTACGTGTTTTCAAAGAATCCATAATCACGTAAAAAAACTCGAGAAGTATTAAACTTATTCCATCCTAAAAATCTCCTCTGAAAACGGCATTCTGGACAACAATAGGGCCTTAAATTTATATGACGAAATCTAGATTTCGTTTAGATTTAGAATTTAAGTTTACTGTAACAAGTTTTTACAAAATGGCAGCCAAGACGAGTCGCTACTAGATTTTTTACAGCAAGCAGAGTTGGTCGAACGGTTTTTCAAAATTTCCGAAAATTGTTTCGGCGATATTTATGAATTACAGCGTTTTGAGGCATGTTGCGGGTTCACGTATTTTTAATTTTTTCGATCGCGACTATTTAGAACTCTATAGCCTAACGCATAGTGGAAATATTAATATTTCATTTTTCCGTGGCATCACACGAAGTGACGTTTTTCGCACACATTTTTTTACATTTGCGGTCGCTGTCTAGGGATACTAGTTGTAACTATAGAGAATCTGGTGATATGTGAGACTGTGTTCGTTGATGTGACAGCTGAACCTATACATTTTCGACTTTTTTATAAGAGAGTGACGGATTTGTGGGAGTTGTGCCGATGTATTTGGACTTTTCTTATAGTATAATGAATGAGACAAGTACGTTTACTCTCGCCAAAAAGTTGTCCCTTGTAAAAAGTCTTCGTCACAAAAACCCTGTCGAAAAAACAACTCTTGCTAAGTTTCGAAACATGAACCTCAGAAAAATTATTACCACATAAATTCCTCTGAAAAATTAAATTTTCGTAATGAATTGAATTGAAAGTTGGGAAAAAGTTGACAAGTCATGGAAATTTACTGAAGCATATAGGGCCAAGTACGCAGGTTTTTAGTATGGGCTTTATTATGTTTTATAAAATCTCCAAACAATGTTTAAACCATTCCTTTCATTCAAGTTGTGTGATAACGCATCACTATTCCATGACTCAGATCGCCCAAATATGTTAAAGCTTTCAACACATTTTGAAACACATCCAATCCTCCCCAAAAAATTGAAACCAGAAAAAACGTTTCAACCCTACCAAACAAGTTATCGAATTAATGAGTCATGAAAAAATTTACAAAAATCCTTACAAAAAAATGTTTCAAGACTTTAAAAAAAGTTACTGCTGCATATTTCACGAAAGTTTTAGAAACCTCATTTTAGAGTAGCTCTAAAAGAAATGGAAACACGTGCCAATCGTCTAATTAACGTCTTCTAAAATAAAAAATTATGCCACGTATCTAAAGTACAAGAATGTAAAAAAATGTACAAATTTCGTTCCATTTACAAATGGTTACCAAGCCAA
>JABSMR010090538.1:0-12720 GCA_018902295.1 Dusona sp. PSUC_FEM 10030013 | reverse complement strand
AAACAGTCAGTTATATAGAGAATGATTGTTTTTTTTTTTTTAACTCTGACTGGCCATTTTAAATGCGTAGATTACATGATATTTATTTTTTATTCTATAGTCAAGCATTTATACGATCCAAGGATTAGATTGATCGGGTTAAATTACAAGAGGCAAGGGTGGAGAGGTAGAAAGAGAGGCAAATATCGGATTTCTTGGAGAGACAAGTAGTACACTTATTGCGCAGTGGGGCTTCGTTCACACGCCCTGTTACGTATAGTATCCTAAAGCTTATAATGATCCTAAGAACAATAATAATGACTACAGTAGATATAAAAATGAAAAAAGCAACAATTATAACAATAATGCATGTAAGTACACACATAGAAATGGTGTAATCAGTGCATTGTGCACGTGTGTAAATCGTTAAATACCTCACACATTAGTAACACGCGAGCCGGATAAAAGAGAAGCGTCGTTGAATTGTATTTCTAATAATAATTAAAATCTGTAAAGTTAACGTCTCGTGACAAAGCGGTCACGCGGACGGCGTGGTTTCCAGATACACGATTCGCTTTGAATAATTGAACGAGATGGCTCTCAACGGAGCGGTCTCTTGGCAAAAGCAAAGTGCACTCAAAACCCACATATATGTGTATCGTGTATTCGTACGTATGCACGCACTTACAAGTTTCTATACGTTGTGTCCTAAATGTCACATTGAACCTTTTGCTGGATAAATAGCGGACGATATTTCACACGAAAACTTTTTTGACAGTTTTCTTTCCCCACCAATCCTTCGTGAAAAATTCATGAATTTATTATCATCAATTCGGGACACCGCTGACGAGGAAAAAACATGAACCAGAAGAAACGCGCCCACTGTTCCCCGAGATTGCCACTCCCAGTTTTCTTTATCGATCCACTAGATTAGCTTCTACTAATTCATTGGTATCTCATCAATTCGTTATATCGGAAAGAAAAGTAGCTAAGAAGACTTAAAAATTTCGTACTGTAAACACCCTGCTCTGCAACGCGAACACGACAATAAGGACAGCCTTTATATGTCCATAATCCACAGCGTGCTCTTGCTTCACTGCCCGTTGATTAGCATGCAAATTGTTTTATCTAATTGTTTTCACCCTCTGTCTCTCTCGCTCGTTGCGCTTTCGAGCCAACCGCGCGTCTCCAAGTGCGCGGATATCTTTAAGATAATTATCCCAAGCGCACACCGTTCACGTCATTTTTGAACACAATCAACAAGAGCCGCCCATAAACAAGCGAAAAAAATTTGTACATACGTAAATACGATACCGGAGATACCTGCGGTATAAAGAGCAGGAAGTTTCTTAATAAAACAACTGGGTGCAGTTTAATGTTTGTTGTAGATTTACTTTTTACTAACTGCTTATTTTGTGTTTATACAAAATACAATTTCCTTTGAACTTAAATAGGAAAACGAGAAATCCATTTAAAAATTGTATCAGGTAAGATGGACCTTGAGCATACAAATGTTATTCAATAAATGGCGTGAAATTATACAGAAATGTACGAAAAAAATTTCTTAACCTAAAAATATAATTCAAATTGGAGATTCGACATAGTTTTGCAGTTTGATCAAAAATAGTAGTCGAAAAAATTAGCATTAGAAAAAATTTCAGTGATAAACAATCTTAGCAATAAAGCGACTTAAAATAATTTTGTTCGCGACATTTCTTTCATAATTTCAAAGAAAATAATTGTCAAGTTTAAAATAAATATCTTTTCATTTCGGGATTTGACAATGGTCATTCCGGATTCAGTTTCAACGATTTTGTATTTTTTTTTAACCTGCAATACTTTCACACCGTCAATTTAAATGATTTTTAATAGCAAATCATATTCTTTACAAAAATTATATTCTCAATGTTTTTCACCATTTCGATAAATATTTCTAATTGCAATATCTCTTAAATATTTTAATCGGTTTCACTGATCTTTTGTATTTCAAACCATATAAAAAACGTGCAAAAATAAAGAGATGTTCTACGATTTTGAGAACCACCGTTGGAGTGAATCGGAATAATTGAAGATGGAAGGCCCATAAGTGACGGTCCAATTTCGAAAAAAGCCAAATTCATCACGCGAGGTATACAACTGTATAATAACAAAATGTATGGATAGAGATACAGAGAAGCGAAGATGAGAAAAGCAGTCACGGATGTCTAAACACGTATCGTACGTGTCAATTTATCAATAAGGATATTATCCGTGCTGAGAGTGAAAAAAAAGGTAAGAAAGAAAGAGAAATTTCTTTGGGACCGTAGCAACGCCCCTACTCGTTGCCATCAGCGAATCAACCTATGGAATTCAGAGGGGAGCCGGGAGAACACCCAATGATCAGGGGAGCGGGGTATAGGGCCCCTCGAGGCTTCGATGCGGACCCCTCTAAAACGAGTTTACCGGGCCACGGGCCCTGAACGCGTCGGGCGTACGGCAAAGGTAGAGTTTACCTACGCGTACCGCTCTATTCGATCGGGCAGCAGCAAAACGGAAAACGATTGTACCATGTAAGTTCGTCGACGAGGCGCGTAAATAAACAGGCTGTCTCTTGCCGCTTAATTCCGTTCGAAGCCTCCCTTTCTTCTTACTCTGGTCGTTCGACCTGCCGACGCGAAGATCTCCTGTTATAAAATGAGGCTTGAAGAAAAAATGGATAAAAAGCGATGCAGCAAGTTTTACATCGAACACACATATGTATATATATTTATGTGCAGTGTACACCAGCGCGCGAACAGAATGGGGAATCGCGGTTTGAGAGTCCGTAACTAGCCCCCTGGGAAGAGAGCTGTTTCTCAACCACTTCTTCTCCACTGCCGAGATCGAAGGTATATAGCTCTCCGATATTAACTCTCTGCAGGGGGAACTCGCCTCTCCCCAACCCCTTCCTTTCCACATTCACAACATCCTCTTTTAACTCTCCTGATGGTTCTTCTGTTCTTCGTTTCTGTAATAATATACCCGAGAACCATCCAGGAATTCACGAGAATACCAAATGTTTTAGAGAGCCCACCAAAACGCTGAAAAGTCACTATAATTCTTCGAGGCAAAAGAGGAATATCATTAAGAGCCAAATGATATTGCGGGACTGAATTTAAATGAGCACGAGCTCATCCATGTACGGGGTTTATGGTTTAGGATAGAATTCACTTTTTCCAACTTCTCTCTCGGTTTCGTGCATCATTTGAAAATTGTTTTTCGTCAGACATTATGCGATTCGATTGGTAACGATGATAACAGTTGGTTAAGGTATTTTCAGAATGTGGTTAAATTCCTCGGTCCAATGTGGGAATCGACTGGAACTAAAAGGCTATTTCTTTCATTCGGCTATTTTCAATCAAGATCTGGGATGATGGATAGAGAAATTTTATTGTTTTGAGGAAACTATAACAACAACATTTATAAACACAGGTATCGATTTGAAATGATCAAGAAGAAATTCGAATCCCCTGGAGGATATGAAAAGCGAGTAAACGCGGGTGATCAAGTCACATCACGTTGAAAGGACCTCGTAGTAACGGTTGTCCAGTAATGCAGGGCTAGAAGGAGAGAAAAGAAACGGAAACAATCCAATCGTGACGTTGTCGGGCGTGAGTGCATAACGCGCGAGCACGAGTACATTGTTTTTTTCGTTTAAGTTAGCAGAGTATCAAACTGGAAGCAAGAAAGCAACAGTCGAAGAAAAAACAATCCGAGGGTAGCTCGATACTTCTCCATCTCTCTCATTTAGCTCCGTGTGGTGGTGGGCTTTGGGTAAACGAAGGTTCTATTTATGGCACTGCAAACTCTATAATCAGCCACCGCAGGGCGACGACTTATTTAGAATAATTAATACGCGGCCGCGCCCATGAAACCGGTCGGTAACCAATGAAGGTCCATTTGCTCCCACCATCGTACACATTGGAGGGGAAAATGGGCGTATAGCTCGATTCCACGAGCTACGCCCAGATTCCTACCTTACACTCGCGTATGGGGATGTACCTTAATGATATACCATGTGAGGATATTGGTGAGATCGTGTGTGTTCGTATGTGTGCGTTCATCTGTAGCACAGTTCTCACAGACTACATCTGAAACACCACTTTTTCCGAGGTCTTTGCTCAAGCATACTCGTTAACTCCGGTACTCGAGCGATAAAACAGCAAAAAGCGTACCCATATCCGTATCTTATCTCAGGTCCTAAGCTCTCCAGCGCAACAACGGCGTGTTCACCGACACCCGACGCCAATCTATCTGTACGAGCTATTTCGTCACGATTCGTTAACCCTCTCGCTATCTTTTCGCCTGCCTTGACTCCGCTGTTCCTTACTCTGGGCGCTCAGGCATGAAGTAGCAAAGAAAAAAAGAGGAAGAAGAAAGAGCCATTGAATTCCTTGAATCCAATGAGATTCAATGCGCTTAGGAAGGCGCATATTGGTTTAGCTTATATGGATATAGAGTGAAGCGCCGGTGCAAGCGCGAATTGGATCAAGATGCTTGCCATCGTTCGGAAGCTTTGAACAGCTAAGAGTTAAGACTCAACGAGGTGAATATCGCATCAAGCGATGGGCGTGGCTCGGGCTAATCGCTACCCCTACATGATCCGCCAGCAGAGGGCCAAAGTCGTGGAGGATCGATCGGATCGCCCTCTCCCTCTCTTGCTATCTCGTGTAATCAAACCCGTAGGTGTTCGGAGGATCTACTCTGGCTTCGATAGTTAACCCAGTCAGAATGATGATCAAAGATTATTGGTTAACCTAGCGGAGCTCTCACGTGTCTGTTCAATGATGTACGTAGAATGATGCTTCGCTTGTACATCCAATTAGTTTGATTGGCATCGAACACGACCGGAGAAAAACGCGCGTCATCCTGGGTCCACACATGTGCGCATTGAGTAATGAACCAGAAAGTGGATTGTGTATTGTGTAGCAGGAAGGATTCTTCCGTCGTTTAAACGGCCGGGATTCTTTGCCGGGTGTTCTTTCTAGCATCCCCCATGACGACGCGGATAATCGCACTACCCCGTGATACCCAGAGAGTTATTCCCCTAATCCGGTTTATAAACACTCAGCGACCACACCCACTCGTGCGGGGTTTCCTCGGATCCAGAGGGGTTGAAATGCGGACTCGTATATATAGGTACGGTACGTTATACGTAACGATGATGCCCTGCACATATGTAGTTACAAGAGTATTTATATCCCCGTTGGAGGCTTCTGGACTCCTGAGATAATGTACACCCGGTACACCGTTTGCCGAGTACACATACACAGACACACATAAACCTATGTATACGTATAAATAGACAAACAGGCGAAGATAACCGCACCCTGGGGACCACCCCGTCTCTTTCACTCTGCAACGCTTTCACAACCCTCCTTTCATCCAGTACATGTATGTATACGGTATATTAGGTGTGTACGCTATACAAGTCCTTCTCTCAGCGAGAGCTGTAGCTCTAACGCGATGGGGAACCGCAAAGCATTCCCGAAGCGCGCGGGCGCGCGACTACTGATTTATCGGTGGCCAAGTGATAAACGAGCCAAGCTCATCTCTCTATATATCTCTTCTTCTCTACATAGCTACATATCTATATATAAACATTACACCCTGTCCCTTCTCATCTCTCTTTGGTCTCGCATATTCGCTCGCTTTCATTCACGCGCTTAACGCAATGCAAGCACGAAATTATTGTCGACGTTTCTGAGAGAGAGTGCTGTGTACATAACGATTCCTGCTTTCTCAGAGTCTACTCTCTGCGTGTGTTGTGAACACAGATAAAGAGAGAAAGAAGAACAGAGGGAAAGAGGTCTGGTAGATGAAAATCGATTTACCAATATGGTCTCGAACACGCACACACATGGCATATACAGGACAGAAACGCGAGCGAACATTTTTTGAAACGGTGATTTCGGGCTGTTGGAGACCGCAGAGTACGATCTACTATGGAGGTATACAAATTAGATGTATTTGCGATTCTGCCTCAGTATTCCCATCTGCACAGATAAATGTACAGTCCTTTTCTCCCGTCCTCGCGGGTAGTGAATATATGTTGAGATAGGGTTCCATTAATCAATGCGATTTGCTGAATACAACGCACCTACGTATATGCCTGCATTCAACTGAGAAGAGAAGAGTGTGGGCAATAGAACGTTACATTTGGCATTGAGCGCGCAAAGAGAAACGCTCCTTGGACGCGTGTCTCTCTGCTTGTACACGACGGAAGCTCGTTAGCGAAGCTCACCGTACGCGTATACTAGTCTGCACGACTTCCGTGTCCATTAGAATAGTAAGTACCGCTTCTGTCGGGAGTCCTTCTCTCTCGCTCTCTTTCCCTCTATCTCTTTTCCTGTCCCTGTAGAACTTTAGTCTGAATGCCAAGAGTCCTCTTCCTCAAGGCTTGTTTCAGAGCCCGCTGTGTTTCGTGACGACTCCCGTATCCGGCATATTCGTTCACATTGACTTTCATCGCTGCACTTCCATCTTTACCATATAGCGAAGTGCATGCTGTTGAATTGATGGATTTGGGCAAAAATGCCTGGCGATCGGTTAATTGTCTAGAAAGTGGGTCGACCTACTTTGAGGGTATTTTCGATGGTATAGTTGACGATAAGTTGAACCTCTAGCCCAAGTTAAACTTGGAAAAATACAGAGTTCCCGTTTGAAATGAAAACTCGGGTATCTTTCTCTACTCAAGTCCATCGGGATCGTTTTTCGACTTCTCACAATTTTCAATGGTCATTGCCGAGGTTCGCAACAGATGGAAAAGACGTTTAGGCAGGTGGCTAGGCTCTATACATATATATACCGTTTTCTCTCCTGCCAAAGTCACTACATCGTCACGGATCATCTAACTCACAATCGGTCTGAGGCGTCAGTGTTTCGAAAACACGATTCGTTCCGTCTTACGTTCAAGGCATGGATTGTTATCAACGAGTGAACTGAAAAATCGAGCGGTCCTGCCGGGGCGTTGTGTATATTGCATGCTATATATACCTATCCTGCCCAGGTCCAGCGAAGGATCGCTTTACCTGAAACTGGCGGAAAATTCGTCACGGTGAAATGCGTGAAATCAGTGCACCATTCGTACGTATGTTTATTGTATTTTTATTTCATGGTCAGCTTCTTTTTTTTGAGAAAAACATTTAACCAGGGAAAACTTTTTTCCTCGGTCAATTTAATAAAAGTTTTCTATACAACAGATTTTTAAAACGTTTTCGAAATTTACAAGTCATTAAGGGGTGTGTCACTTGTGATCGTGGTAATGGTGTCTCTATGTACCAGAGTGCAGCTGAATAATTTGTTACCAAAACTTCAGATGTATCAAGAATAAGGTGAGTGTAAAATCGCGTGCGTTCATTTCTTTAATTATTCTACTCATAATTCAGTAAAGGAAAACTAAAAGTAATCACACTCAACAATTACACAAATAACGAATGTCACTCCTCCATATCTTTATATACGTGCAGAGTTTTTTAATCTCAACATTATCTATGACGTTTCCTATCCTGAAACCCTTCTTCCAGCGGATCTAACAAGACAGGTTGACTTTGTTCGTGGAGAAATGACCGCGGCGAAGCTGGCGCACAAAGGCTGTTTTCGTGTCGCCATTGTTCGTTGCGGTAGACTCTCACCCCTGGAATTCTACTGGTGCATACGTAAGCTACTACCAGTCGACGCGTATTCAAAAAAGAACGGCTTGTTTATATTCGCAGGCAGTAGGAGGGCTTCGTTCTACACTATGTGACCAATTGCCTCGATAGGGGTCCAGAACCGAGATTCTTTTTCTCCATAGTTGACCTCTCGGCAAGATTCGCCACGAATTTTCTTCACCATTGACCTCGAGGTAACAAACTTTCTCTAATATTTGTACTTTAACCTTCGTCTTTTATTCACTTCAGTTTTTACTTCGGATATTGATTGCAGAATCTCTATCCGTTCCTCGCTTACTTTTTTGTCCGATCTATCAGCTGTTGAAGAATTTCGTTGTTCGTTTTCGAAGGATCACGAAAGCCGCAAATATGTGCAAACTCGCAGGCTTCAGGTAGCAAATTCAGAGGATTCCGGAGGGCGCAGGTAGCAAAGAGTAGCGGCAAAAAGTGTAGGATCGTCTCGTATACCGAGCTCCGGGGACTATCTAGCCTAGGGGTAAAGAGGAGATCGACACCAGCGTGAAGATGGAATACATGTACAGAAGACACGAGTGGCAAACTGACCAGGGGGTGTCCCCCCGGTGTTATCCCACGGAGATAATCAGATTTTCCGTGACTGAGACGTCAAAAAATAATCCCTCTGAATGGCTGCGGATATGCCCTTGACATATTTCCTAGAGACGATCTTTTTCATGGAGTGTCCGGACTCTGGTGTTTGAGGAAGTTTTCAAATAGGTTAAAGCGACGCAAATGGAAGTGTAGAAGTGTAGTTCTTGGCTAAGATTTTATGGAGAAAAAAAATTGTACAAAATGAAGCAATGACTTTCGTCTAGAAGGAAATTTGCCGGGGCGATATTGCATCATAAATAGGAACATACGTTTTTTTCTATATCCTATATGAAATACCCCTGGTAGATATTTTAATAAGATGTATTAATTAAATCGTTTTGTCGTAATTCACAGACCGCAAAAAGGCCAGAATCAAATATGTCAGTCGTCTAAGCATTTGTAGAGTTTTGACAATCGCACGTCAAATTTGTTCTCCTTCGTCAAACATCTCGTGGAAAAATCTTGCCAACGCTTTAACTCAGCCCCGGGGCTAATCTCCGCTTAGGACACATGCCTTGCTGCCCCGAAATTCACCGGTCACTATTTATTCAATGGTGGATAATCCGGCTGAAAAAGTCAGGGTTTCCATCGCCTCTCGGTTTGACGCGCATCCCCTTAGCCAACCGCATCTTCGTACACGGTTAACCGTATCTTTTCTTGATTCGCGATTCTTTGCCACCGTTCTTTTATCTTCTGTCGAAAAACTTCTGTTTACCCTACACTGGATCATCCGGATTAAAAAGTCAGACGTTCCACGAAAAATCTTAACCACAGCATCTGACTTTTAAAGAGCTTCTGTCATGCGGATTTTTGAATTTGGAAACATCTTATTGTTCGCGTTGAAAAAAAATCGAACAAGCAACCCTTTATCATTAGAAAAACCAAGCTTATTTTACACTAGTGTACAGCACTACGAAAACGATTGTAGACTGTCAAGACAACCAACAGGCAAACAAAAAAATATTTATGCAAAACACTGTCGTTCGACAGCATTTACTTTTCTTCAACAACGTAAATAGACACCTGAAGTCATTCGAGAGCCTTTAAAAACACGAAAACCGATCATTGTATTCGCGCGAAAATTGTTTTCAGGGAAGAGATTTTGTCAGCTTGATCTGTTTTGACGCCGGATGTTAGGTTTGCATCGAGGCGTGACTCGAAAAATACAAACACAGGCAAAATCGTTAGAGGAAAAATAGTTTTGAGATTGAAGCGTATCCAAGTCGGAAGAGCGATGTGACTAAGGAGCGGGCCAAACACGAAGAGTCAGAGGAATCAAAAGGTCGATGTATGTATTTTAGGAGCTAAAAGCGTCAAGACGGCGAAGGCTCCGAAGCAAACGGGATTTGGCGATTACCCGAAACGCCGAGGCGAATCGTTTGCTCGCCAACGGGACTAGTGCAACATAGAGTTACCCTTAACTCCTTCGGGGATCCTTCTCCTACTTCAAGAAGTCCCTTTCTCATTGCCTGAAACCTGCCAAATCGACCATCAGACTGGGTCAGGGTCGAGACCTCGGTTTCACGCCACTGAGGCAAAAGGGGCGCCCGCTGTGGCTTTAACACACACGCATACATATATGCAGCTAGATATATTACCCTTGAATCTTCCTGCCGTGCGTCAGGCAAAACTCAAACCGTGGAACGAATTTTCACGAAAACACATATACTTTTCCTCTTTTGCGCACTCTCTCTTTCTCATTCGAGCCAGCACACAGAGATTTCGCGTTTTTGCTCGAGGATTGCGGAACGAATCCGAGGCCGGAAACACATTTACCAGGTAAACACGATCCGAGACATCTTTAGAGACGAGACTGATGCTGTTCTTTTATAGATTTCTCTCAGATGCCTACACAATTTCCAAGCTCGTTCGTTCCTCTATGTACGGCGCATGTCTCGATGTAAAATCAGTGGGGTAAGAAAAGCAAAGATTAAGGACGAGGCCGAAGAGGCGCGAGATCATTAGACACGTGCACTCGAGGCATCGGCGAGATCGAACCAAGTTACCAACCCTCTCGGCTTTTTTTTTTCTTACTATTTCGATCACGAAGCAACACCCGGTGCAGAATAACGAGTCAGTGGAAAGCTTCGTACAATAAACCTTTTAAGAATTTATAAAGAAGTGCTCTGTGAGAAAATGGGTTATATGTTTTCTTATTTGGTCAATTCATCCCCTAACCTTTATTTAGTTGCAAGGAGATGAAAAATCCGAAAGCAGGGATTCTCTCGATCGAGGTAAAGTTTTTTCAACAGGCTCCAATAATTTTGATCTTAATTAAATTTTTTCCCGCTACGCGATAGCGATTCCAGACGATAGAAAACCTTCCATCATTGACTATTCAGTTCGGCATAGCTCACAGTCACGAGAAACGTTTCTGCCGTGTATGCCATATGGTCGAAAACCTCGCGGCACAAGCCAACACATAGAGAGGATGAGTTTCTTATTCGCGAGTTATGCGAGTTGGTTGCAAACGGGGGCGCGAGAGAGAGAAGTATCCCGCATTTTTCGAGGAATCTTCTCAAAGAGTGAGGACTGAAAAAGAATAAAAGGAAGAGAGAAAAAGAGGGTAAAGGTTTCCGCGGCATATGAGAACATAAGCAACCACCATAAGACTATCTTTCTCGGGACAGGAGGAGAGTGTGTTAAAGTTTTGGTTGTTTGGTGATACGGGCGCGCGTAGGACAGAAGGAGTTTTTGGCGAAGCTCTCCCCGCCCGAGAGACAAATGGGCAATTAACGTTAGTTATATCGCGGAGAGCCAACCGAGCGGGTAGCTCAAGGTATATACAGTCGGGGAGTCTCCGAAGGGAGAGAGAGAAAGAGCGTTGGATTCACGTACGAGCAAGAGTTTTGGGAGACTGTTCAAGCGCTCGCGCGAAGATCAGATCTCTCGATATCTCACCCCGCTTCCAGCATTCTTGAAACATTCAAGGAACCATCGTTTTTCCTACATTGAAAAAATGGAGCCTCGTACATCCTAAATCCTTCGAGAACCATGTCGAAACAAACGAATTCTTCTGTAACCTTATGATTTATAAAATTCTAATAGCAGCATCCATAAATTTATTTCCAACCATGAAATCAAGGAGAAATTTTTCTTTAATAGCTGAAGTTTTGCTGGTAAATGTTGATTTACGTATCTCACTAAAAATGAATGTATCCATGAAGATAAATCAAAGGAATATTAATAACAGGAACTGTATAGAAAATTATTTAAAATGATCAAAAATATTTAATTCTGATAAACGTTCAAATTTTCATGTATATTTGTCTCTACTGAATTATTAACCTTCGACAGATAAACTATAAGATCAAATCCAATCGCAAATATTTTAATAAAAAAAAAAAATCCAAACTATATTTGTAACTTAGTGCCCACAGTTATTGTGAAAAAAAGAAATGATAAATATTTATTTCGATCCAAAATCACAATTTTTATCTCGATAACTAAAGCTGGCTGGAAAGTTCAGGTGAGATTAACCATTTGATTGAGAACCCCTAAACGACGTGTGTGGTCCGTTCTGGCGGCGAGGTGCCGACACTCGACGTTCCCCTACCTCCACTTATTCTTCTTGTTCTTATTCTTCCTCCTTCCTCTTTCTCCTCCTTCTCGCAGGTCTCGTGCTACTCTTGTTTCTTCCTCGTCGCGCGTTCTCTTCTTGTTTTCGCTTCTCGCCGACTATCACCCCACATATATACGTCTCCTCTCTCTCTCTCTCTCTCTCTCCCTCCCTCTCCATCCCTCTCTCTCATATACAATTTTCTTCTCGCTCATACACGTGACCTATCTCTGAATCGTCTCTTCGTTCTTCTCGCACGTCATTATATACGCGAGTGCTCTCGGCACGAATCTACTTTAGGCCTCCCATCTCTATCTCTCTTTTCCTCTTCAACTCGCCTCATAGATCTCTCGTCTCTGTTTTATTCACGGTACAAACGTACCATCCTTTCTTTCTTGCACATAATTCTGTCTTCCTCTCTCTTTTACGCTCTCTCCCTGCCCATTTTCTCTCTATCTGTTTCACGAGACTCACGAGAAGGCTTATTACCGTCGAGCAACTAATCCTATCCTTCTTTCTCTCGTTAGCCAAGCTTCGTTTGTACACTTCGCGAGGGTGCTTATACAACGCCAAGAGACTGGGCTCACACGAGATTTACTCGAAACTAATACATGTGCATAGCTATATAAATATATTGATTGTCCAGCGCCAAAAGGAAGCCAAGTTTGTGATGATGTAGTCTCGTTACGCCCTTTTCCCTGAAAAATCACCCTTAAATATATAGACGTAGATGCACTTATACATAAGAGTATAAAAATCGAGGGAACTCTACTCGTGCCCTGGAGAAAACAAGTGAAAGAGTATCAAAGAGGAAGAAGAATCACCCAAAGAAAGAAAGAAAGAAAGAAAGAGAGGGTGAAACGGAAACTTCGGATACACCCGGTGCATTAATTTATTTATTCA
>JABSMR010090427.1:0-12721 GCA_018902295.1 Dusona sp. PSUC_FEM 10030013 | reverse complement strand
CTACCCCTCGGAGGTCTCAACTTTGAAGGGTAATTTCACCCCCTACAAACGTTTTTTCGCCGATAAAAAAAATACGTGTCTCTCAGATTTTGATGTAGAATAACATATTCAAATTTCATCGAAATCGAAGGATGTCAGCGGAAAGACTTTCCTTGTAAGTTCATGTGTTTGATTTTTAACTTAATTTCTACTTCGATATTACCTTCTAAATGAAACTGTTTTAGTTGGGCGAATATTAAGTTTGAAATCCAGAATAATGTTTTTAAATTTGAATTGAAGCCTCTGCTATTATAACAGCTCGGTATGATCATTGAAAGCTTCACTTCCGGACATGCACTAATAGGAATAGTTGGGCAGTGGTTTTAGGATGATTCTGTGCCTTGATAGCTTGTAATCATCCCCCTTGAATTCGTCTCTCATCCTTTGAAATCTAGTTTCCTTGGTATTAGCTCCCCTACGATGTAATGTATACCTGACAGTGTATCTCCAAAGGTGGGTGTATTCTCGAACTGGTTATTCGAAGGTTTCTACAGACGCTTATACTCTTGCGATCCCTCTGTTCTTGAGATAATAGACGGTAAGCTTGTACGACTCTGGGTCTTCGGACCTTGGCAACCATGGATGAATGCGGTTAGGTAAAGATCGGAACCGAGGGGACACCACGTGATATACGAATGTAGGATAAATGCTAACAGTGGATTGATGATACAATGCATGGTATTGGTCGTCTAGGGCATAATCAATATGATGAGTACAGATGTTGGCCGTCCCCATGTTCCCCTTGCTGTGATGTCATTTACTCCAGAAACAGTAAATAACAATAGAGTTGCCAACAATTGTATACCTGGTTTCATCATGAAGATGTGGAGGATTCTGTTATGCTCTACGTTCTGCTTCGAAGTTGCTCTGTATTCAACAATACCCGTGGAGAGCCCCGGTGCTGCTTGGTTATTAAGGCTCATAGGGTATAATACGTATACAATGTGTAGGTGAGTCGGGTCGTTCGAACAACTTCGATAATTGATTTAGCACTGCGTATTTCATACGTTGTACATAACTATACGTACCTTTATACGGGACTTCCGCTTAAACTTAGTTTAATTGAACCGTGGATTTATTGGGGAGGTTCCGTACAATCCTACTCCACAGAGTCTCGGATAAGGAATGGCCGGGCAACCAAGAGTAGTCTGGTTAACAGTATATATACCCTAAACGACATGAACGTGTTTTAGCCAACGTTGGTAAAACTATATCTTATTGCCTGGTTACTTTGTTTCGACGATGGTTGTGCAGTGAAGTCCTCGGATTTTGGCGTCTCAGTTCATTTGCGGTATTGCAGTTGATTGAGTGATCTTGAAATTCAAACTTTTTATACCGTAAGATACTGGGAGAAATATCGACTGACTCCCGCCATTTGCAAAGCGCAGTCGCTTCCGAAACAACAATTATGTAATTTGATTCTCGACCCCTTATGATTCCTAAGCTGTTTCGAATGTTTAACCTCTATGATTTAAGAGAGGTTCCGTACTTGCTACGTGATTATCCCCATGAGATTAATGGAAGATAGAGAAGTAGGCCAGCGGAAGCTAACTTTTCCAAATGGATCGAAGTGCTATCGGCGAGTCGGTATCAATTGAGATAATAGCTTTCCACACTCTTCCGTAGGGAAGGAAGAGAAGAAGGAAAACTCTATAGGATAGGTCCTCAAAGAATTTATTACCTTGGCGTTCGGGTTTGCTTCCGCTTTTCTTGGACCTTACACTCCGTGATAATATAACAGTTGCAATAGAGAACTCTCGAAGAATGGTGATGATCGCGAACCACTTCTAGCTATTCTTCCGGAATTACCCCGAATGCATCTAACGGGAGAATTGCATCCTGATGAACGAGCTGAGGAATTTCGTTCTTGCAATTCGAGAACAGGAACGCTGATGTGAATAGAGTTGCACTAAGAACATGAGACTATATATCACGGGGAAGCTTGCACTAGCAGAATTGCACTCCATCACAATGGGCTTGACAACTAATCCATGGGGTTCGGTAGTTGCGTAACCGTGGTTAAAGTTCGGAAATATTGCTAACTAGAAGCAAATGGAAAGTGAAAATGTTCATCATGTGATAGTGCAACAAGCTAAAACGTCCAGATTGCGTGGATTATAAGAACAGTAATACGAAAAAATGATGCACAATAGTATGAGACATCGTCCAGATTTGGGCACATCTAGCTTTTACTTCTACGTTTCTCCATCGATCAAAGGAATCAAAAGTGTCCGGGAATATTGTATCAAGTATCCAGTCCCACTTCCCTTGGCTAAACGTGATATCTTGACTTCTTCGACCATCTTCAGATCACGTTGTACCCATCTGATTTTTACGACTTTTCGGACTAGTTCAAGTCGGTGTGTGGATTTCGCTCAGACCAGAAAGGTAGAGAGTTAGCTTCAACTATCATTGCACACACGTTTGAACCCCGCTATTCATCCCATTTGCTTCTTTCTCTTTCTCAGTCTGTTTGGCTGACTCGGTATCTGTGTCACTCTTGCTTGGATACATTGGGCCACCCAAGCTAGTACGACAGTTAGTAACGATCGTTCGTGCTTGCTCGAAGTTCCCTCACACATCGTAGTGAATTTTATTTATCCCCCTGTCCTGCCGTTAGGTAGCCTTATAAATTTCCTAGGTATACATATGTCACATGCTGTCTGCCCTCTCTTCCTGTCTTCCCCCGTCCTCTTTCCCTCTCTTCCAGACTCCGGTAGATCACAGAGACTTGGTATGTTGGCTAGGGTACAGCCTGAGCTGATGGTCCTGCCAAATTCATTCGAATTTAATCACCGCAAATACAAAAGTCGCCTCATGTAGGCCCAAGCGAAGATGAGAATCCGCAATGTAACCGTAACTCTGCTTCGGAATGGGAAACCTGATTCGATTTCCCATTGCATACCGTAGTGACAGCCACACAGAGAATTTCTAACCCTCTATTGGATCCCTCATTGACGTCGATCTTGTCCTCCCCATCCTCGGCTTCTTCATTATCAATTCCTCTCTCGATACCTTCCTATCTTGTTCCTTCATCCATGCAGTAATGAACTCAAGCCCATGCTGGCATTATCTCTGAGTAGATCACATAAATAATTACATATAGATGAAATACGTAATCGCGCTTTTAGGAACCTTCAGTTGATATAATTTCGACATTACCAATTCAAAGGATCATTTTGAAAAAAAATGACTATTTGGGTGTAAATTTGTTTTCTCCTGTCTACATTGAATGGCTCCCTCCAGAATACGGATACTATCTACCAATATCCATCGTCAATCGCTCTTGCCTTGGACGATCGAGGATGAGGAAATGGGGCTCACTATTAGGTCGGTTTGTTTTACAATGGCACTGGATCCTTAATGTTGTATTGCCCAACCGAAAACTATTACCTTTACCGCGGTCCTCTCTTTCGGATACTGTTGGATTTGAATCGATTCACTTCTTCGACGAGCTCAATTTTTTTGCAAATGTGAATCTCCTTCTTATCAAAATCATCATCAAATATGTCAATCATTAATGCCAATCATTGAACATTTGTAACTTTTTCTCAAAATGTTACATTTCAAAGAAATTCTGACTTTGTATCTAAACAAAAGATAAAACAACATCTGAACTCTTTCTCCAGAGTCTTCACCGGTGAAATGTCTTTATTGTCATTTTCTCCACGGCAAAGAAATGTTGAAGGGACGTAGTCTGTCGTGCGTCCAATTTTCCATCTCTTTCCACGATTTCTCAAGAGGGTTGTTGTTGCCTTCCGCCCTTGGAGGCTTCGGAATTGCCAGTAAGAAAAAGAGAGAGAAGGAGAGAGACTGGAGATTGGGGTGAAGCGATAAGAAAGCCTGTTACTTCATTGAAATCTGACGTGTAACAAATTGCCCTGGTCCCTGATAGTTACGTCTCCGAGAAAGTAGGAACGAGTATAACACTTTTTGGAGAAACGGAAGAGAGAGAGAAGGATCACGAGAATTGGAAAGAGGAAATTCGTCCGGTAGAAGAGTGTGAAGGTGAGGCATGAGATACGCGTTGCTCACAGTTGAAGGCGCAACATTTCTTCGAGTTCCGACACTCCTTTCGACTCACCAGGATTTTCGTTTTTTTTTCCACTTTTTCATTCGTTCTTTCTTTATTTATAGTTCTCGTGGTTGAAGCAGTTGGAGCAACCTCGACCCTTATTCAACAGTCGTCCAATGGAGCGACAGTGCGAAGCAAAGAAAATGAAAAAGAGATTTGGCTTCGTGGCACGACTTTATATAGTCACCGATTTCTCGGAATTAAGATTAGTGAGTTCAGCTTTATTTTCGTTTATTCGTTGTTGAAAATATATGTAGAAGGTATGTGCGTGCTGTGAAGAAGAGTAAAGAACGAATACTTGCGGAAACAATCCCGACTCAGTGAGCTGAAAGGTGATAAGTTTTCAGTAGTGGTACGATCCCTCTGTGCAACTCCTTAATCCTCAAACTTACTCTTTTCGACTCTTCCCGCGAAGAACGGGAGCCGTCCCACGAAAGGTCAGATTTATAACCCCCTGCAAAATATAATGTTGTTTCCATTATAATCGATTTTTGGGGTCAAACCCACATGTTTGTCATTGTTATAATAATAAGTATCCACGATAAAAGCATGAAATACGATATTTATCATAATCTATCATGCACAGATAAGGAAAAGGATGAGAAGAAAGTAAGATTAAAGTGTGGATAATACAAAATGGAAGTATTTGCTACGTTAATGATTCTTCACGTTCAATTTATTACATTTTGTGTTCTGTACATGTAAATATTTTCGTATATTGTTTATTATATTTTTATTGTACCACTGAAACTCACATTGATTCAGTTCTTCCATTTTGGTCTACCTTCAAATCTGTTTTCTCCTTTCTCTCTTTCTTTCATTCTCCTTCTCTTACTTTTTCATATCATTCCAGGCACTGCTGTTCACTGATGCAAGCATTATTGTCGTCGTATGCTTTGTGAAATTATGATTTAAAGGAGGTATACATAAAAGATCTTGTAAATGTATATTTATGAAGGAGAGTATTCAAGAACTAGTGAAGGAGCATATTTTATCATCTCAATATTCTGACAGTGTACAAAATGATGAATTTTTTTTTCTCTTCTTCCCCTAATGAAATGGAATATGCATATTGTATTATCGGAAGATTATAGAGGTTTGTTACAGTAAATATTGTTGAATGTCATATAGTGAAAAACAAACATTTCCTTCTCAGAAAAAATTCAGTAGACTAAATTAGAAATATTTAATTTCACATTTTTATAACAGTAACCAAAAAAATGTATAATTTCTTATGTGTATACATAGTTAATAATAGTTCTAGCAAATCCAAAAGTAAGTAACAGGATAATAATATAAGTATCGATTTTTAAAAAGAGCGTTAGTTCACTGTATATGGCCTCGGGCTCGCCCGCCGCGGGCCTCGGGTTCGAATCCCGGCCAAGCGCCACTGAAAATTTGGAACCTTTTTCAAATGTTTCTATTGCAATCCCGGGTGGTTCGGGCTCCATCTTCATAAATCCATGCCCAAAGCACCTCTCTATAATGCCTGCCCGGTCGGTATACGGCTCCGCGTGCCTCCCGTGGACGATCAATCTCATCGTGCTGATGGTGACCCTCTATTACAGCTGAGGCGGTGCTCACATTACCACCCGAGAAAATTAGTTAGGGACCGTCTGTAATGGCAAGGTTTTCTGCAGTTTCCCTTCTGCCTCGGAAATGCGATATAGTCGGGGATCAGTCGGCTGCAGCTGCATAGAAAGAGGGGGAAGGTGGGGTGGAAGTAGAAGAGAGAATGCTGTAATATTCTCAAGCTGTCACGACCCAGAATGAAAATAATAATTTAAAAAAGGAACTATTGATTTTCCAGGATTAATGGAAATAAGTGAAATTTAATAGCCCATCTCATCAACATTGATTTTTATTTTTTTGTCATTCCAAATAAAACAACAATATTACGGTAATATTATCGTGTACAACAATCGCGCGTCATTGCATCACAGTTTATCTTACGTATTAACTCTCACTTCGGGAAGCGTTAGAGAGATTTTTCTCGATCAAAAACGTCTAAAACGTAACATCACACGGTCTGAATTATTTAAGGATTGCTCGATGGGCCTATATACCACCTTCTTTGTGCCACCAAGCGAAAAGCAGCTGAAGCAGATTGGCGGTATGTATGGGCCTAAGATGGTAAGATTTATTCAAGGAAAGGTGAAGGTCAACCACAACTAATGATATCATCACTTAATGATTTGTCGAAAATCCTTTGACTTGAGGCGGAGATGAGAGCCTCGTCGGTTTCCGTGGTAGCGCTGAGCCATTCTCATATTTATGCATCAACTGAAAATGAACTCAAAATTGTACAATTTAATGCTTGTTCACTCTTGGCTCATGTTGCTGAACTAAGACTATATTTCTCTGAACATTTTTTACATATTATTTCGATCTCCGATCCATGGTTGCACTCCTATATTCAAGACTCTTTAATTGCCATAAAAAATTACGTTCTCATTCGGAATGACCGCGAAAGAAAAGATTGAGCGGGTGTTCTATGCTACATACACACTTCGTTAAAAATAAAAATCTTAGATTTATCCCCGAATGAATTTTCAAATTCTCTGGAGTACAGACTTTGCTTCGGTATACAGACGACCTAAGGGGCTCTTATTTGAAAAGAAGTTTTTAAATTCATTTGAACAGTTTTTACACGCATATTATAATATTGTCATTGCTGGCGACTTAATCTGCAATCTTCTTGCTAATAACTTTAAGGCTCGCTTCCTCAGAAACTTTATATTTCCGTCTGCGCTTCAATTCAGAATTGTGAATTCAGAACCGACTTTTCATACAAATACCTGTGACTCTTGGATCGATGTGTTTATTACTGATAATGAAGACAAGATTGCATCTTATTCTAAATCTGACGCACCCTTTGTGAATGGCCATGATTTATTAGCTCTATCATTTAAGATCGATTTACCTCCTACGAACTCTCGATCCATTATGCGCCGTTCTCTTACTCGTTTCAATTATCTACGGTATTCAAACACTGCAGAGCTTTTTCTCTCTGAAGTTTTTGAAATCTTAAACTCTGGGATTTATCTTTCAGTGTCTGAGATTGACCAATTAGTAAGTCTTACTTCCGGTGCAATTATTACAACCATGGATCGTCGTGCACCTCTTAAACAATTTAATGTCTCTAAGCCGTCTGCACCTTGATTGACGGATGAGCTACATAACAGAATTAAAGAACGCAGTACACTCTACAAGAGAGCTAGACGTACGAATGATCTCTTAGGCTTAGCTGAGTATAGAAATTTTTAAGATAAACTAACTCATGATATTAAACGAGCTAAACAAGACTACCAACTCTCTAAACTCAACTATATAACTGATCCATCCGAGTTATGGAAGCAGGTGGCAAATATGGGGCTTATCAAACAATCCGACAACTCGCCTGTAACGGCCCTATACCCCAAAAACCCATACAAATCCTTTTCACACGCCAACACTTGAAACCCTACATCCGCTCTAAACTATAAACTGCTCGCGCAGCATCTTATCGCCTCTCCTCTTATCAATCCTTAGTGAGCATCCACCTCGGTACGCGTGCCCTCCGCCCCAGCTTACGCTCCGCGGAGTAACACCAGCTAGCGCAAAGACAATGGGCCCTACTTCCCACGGCCCCGACGAGCGTCACTCCTCTCGTCAGTTCAACTCCATCATCCGAACCACTAACTTGCACACTCTCTCCCCGATTCAAGTCATCATATTATAAAGCACTCTTACTTCAACCAAATTCTGTCTTCTTAATAAACCCCTTATTCGGCTATCACACGCCACTTCAATCTTTTTCAACCGATTGCCTAAACAAACACTACGTTTCTACTTCTACCTCTCTCACTACGACTAGTCATCTCAATATCATAGAATTCTTCTCTTCGGTTCCTTGAGGTGAACCCACATTCTTCTTCGAGGTAATATCTCCTGTGATAGTACGTAATTGGCTTCTATCCATGTCTAACACGTCACTATCTGCTGGTCCTGATGATATTTCAGCCTTTTCTGTTCGGAAAGCGACTGAAAGCACCTTATCTCACTTGTATCTTTAACTTATCTGTCTCCAAAGGCTATTTTCCGACTGCCTGGAAGCGAGCATTCATTCGCCCGCTTCTTAAATGCAAGCAACCTTCATCGCCTTCGGACACAAGACCTATTGCCAATCTAAGCGAATTTTCAAAACTTTTTGAAAAGGCTTTCAAACCTTAAGTGGATAATTTCCGCAAATTAAATGGCATTTTAGATCCGGGACAGTCGGCTTATCGTAGTGCCTACAGCACCCAAACTGCTCTCCTTCGGATCCATGATGATGTTCATCTTGCAATCGACAATTCCAAAATTTACAGATCTCGTTTTGTTCGATTTTAGCAACGTTTGACACCGCTTCACATAAGTTACTTTTGGGACAACTAAAATCTATTGGCTTTGATTCCTCGGCATTAATTTGGACTCACTCATAGCTTGAAAATCAATCTGAAGCAATCGTTGATGCATCAGGTAAGTGCTCTACCTGGTTGCCGACCACGATGAGAGTACCTCAAGGATCGGTACTGGGCCCCTTATTTTTCTCGGTATTCATAAATGATATTGCGGAAGGTTTACAGTTTACTAAGCGTATGAGTTTTGCAGACAATACGCAAATGTACATAAATGCCAAACCTCACGAATTAAATCAAGCTCTTGCCATACTAAGCCACGATGAAAATGCTATTTTTCAATTTGTCTCCACGAATAGTCTGTCGCTTAATATTGCCAAATCGAACATTCTCGTGATAAAAAGTAATGCGCGAATATTACGTCTAAATCTAAATGACCTACCGTATATGTCCATTAACAATATCCCCCTGCCTTTTGTAACTGAAGCTCGAAACCTCGGTGTTATCTTGTCCTCGAAGCTTAGCTGGAACAGTCTTGACAATATCGCGTAGAGTATATTCGGCGTTGCACTTACTGAAATTCCATCGATATTCACTCTCTATTCAGCTTTGAATTAAATTTATAGTTACGTTGATATATCCACCTCAGGATTATTGCTGTTTAGTCTACCATCGCCCAACCGACGAGCTTAATTCTAAGCTCCAGCAACTCATGAGTTCGTGCATCCGTTGCATTTTTTATCTTAGGCGTGACGTTCACATCTCACCGTTTCAGGAAATTTTAGTCTACAAGATTTTGCATGAGTCTGTGCCAGATTATTTACGAGAATTTTTCTCGGGCTTAAGCGTTGACCACCGGAGATCCGCAAGGTTTTCGGCTTCTACTTTTACTATACGGCATCACCGCACAGAAACTCTTCGAAATTCTTTCCAAACCTCGTATTGTTATTTCTGGCACTGCCTTCCATCTGAAGTGACTACTGCCCTTCTCTAAATATCTTTAAATCAAAATTGGCAAAGTATTTACTGCCGACAAGCTGATTGGGAATTTAAGGGGGTTGTGTGGGTGTCATCGAAGTATTTCTCTTTTCTATTTTTTATATTACTACTGAAATTTGGTCTCTGGTACTCCCGAAACAATTAGAATTAAAAATTTGGAATAATGTAATCATCAAAGTTATGTACCATTACTGCAATTTGTTGTGCTTATTATAATTAAAGTGTTATTAGCATTATTTTTTTTGTGATTATATCTTTAAGTATGTACTCATCTCTGATATAATGCTCTTAGGAGCGTCTTTACCTGTACTAATTTTTCATGCTAAAAGTATAACGTTATTCCTTGAGTTGTTCCACCTCTGTACAATTGTATTGATATGCGTATATTGATTACTTAAATCAAGTATGCGGAAATACTCTAAAAATTTTGTCCCAAAGTTTTAAACTAGGACATAAAATAAATATCATATCATATCATATATCGCTTTTTCGTCCATCTTCTCGATTTCTCCGCATGTTTCCTTTTTCTAAGCCCCTTCCGTCTTGCTTTCTCTCCTTCGTCTCGGCGTTCCTCTCTCGATCGTTTTCCGCCCTCATTCTTTGAGTCGAGTAAGCATTGGCCAGTTTTCAAGAGTCATTGAGTCCACTCCAGAATAGGCTTTTCCTTTCGATCATACACTCCCTTCTTTTTCTCGTCGTTTTGACAACACCGTAACTAGATCGAGGCCATAGATCCCTCCAGCCACTTCAATACGATGGCTGCTGAAACGTTGTAGGAAAAAACGACCTGCAACGAGGAATAACTGATCGTTAGGTGTGAAGGTGCTATGGATCAGATGGACTTGAAGTGAATGGATAGAGGTAAAGTCGTCTATAAAAAAAACAACAAAACCGGAAATACACAGATGAATGCAATAAAAAAAATTGCGTAATTTTTCAATTTGTCTTTAAAACATACTTACTGAACAATTTGCAAATATTTCGCTCTGTAGTTATCGTCAAATTATCCGAAGCGAAAAGAATTCATGGCGAAATTTACCTCTACATTCAGCTGTATATGTCATTGGATGCGTAAATAAAATGAGAAATATTTGAAAAAGATGTGATCGTACGTTGGTCCAGCCAAAGTGTCTAAGATGATGGTTAGACCGAAAGACGTTTGAAAATGCAGTGAGGCAATTCTCGTAGAACTTTCGTAAGGAACTCGATACTCCATCCTTGAAATATCGGTGTTTCTGCTTCTTCTGCTTCTGTGCGCTCCTGTTATGGACCGACGTGCTGCAAAAAGGTAAATCTCCCACGGGAATTTGGCGTTCCAGAGTGCCCCTCGAGAGTACACACATATAAATATTTTTATATGTACGTATGTATATA
Source organism: Dusona sp. PSUC_FEM 10030013 (assembly GCA_018902295.1). NCBI lineage: Eukaryota > Metazoa > Arthropoda > Insecta > Hymenoptera > Ichneumonidae > Dusona > Dusona sp. PSUC_FEM 10030013. Next base: position 1,855 of record JABSMR010090427.1, on the reverse strand, counting down.
TGCATACATATTTGTATACATAGGTGTTATATTGCACATTTGGTATACATCAAGCTCCCACTATGATTTCTTACGTTACTCTCGAACGATAGTGATTCCGTTTTTCAGATGGAATCTCGTCCCACTCGCAATATACCGTTGTAAGCGACAGACGAGAGCGAAATGCCATCCCACGACTGACAGATGACTGAAGAGAAGTTGTACCGAAATCTAAGCATATAAAATAGACCTCCTTCACATTTATATCATCTTCTTCAAACAACCCTTATATCTCAAACATACTTTTATTTCTTACGAATTTTTTCCTCTCCTTTTCTTCACCTTTTTTTTAATGTTCCCATCTCGTTTTCATCTAAATGTCAGTGGATTGTGAAATCATTGAACCAAAAATATTCAGCAGCAATCACTAATATGTTTCAATGGTACGACAGCACGAATTTTTTTCATCATTAAAAATAACGAGCTAAGAAGTTGAAAAATGTGTTCGATGTTTTTTGGAAAAAAGCAAATACGTTTTTTTTTTGTTGAACTGCAAAACAATATAGAAGCGTTCAATGATTAAACTTACATTGTTATCGATTTACTAGGAAAATTAGTATTTATACCATTTCGTCGGAATTCTCTTTTTTTTTTTGTTACGCCTCTCTATTGTCCATAATAAATTTTATTTAGCTCAAAAAAGTTTTTGTAAATACGGATGAGAGAAAATTGTTCATATACATTTGTTGGATTATATTACGGGATTGGAATATGACATATGTTGGTTTTATCGTCATTTACATCAATTTACATTGGTCTCATATACCGATCGTGAATTGGTTACGTTAGTTATATAATCTCATTACAGTGAAACTGATGGATGAATTAAATTCTATCTGAACTCTCATTGCAAAAAATGTATTAATAACGAGATTCGTTCGACGATCTAAAATTCGCTTATTTTATTTTCTCTCTTCGATTAGATAAATAGAAATATTTTTGAGCAGAGTTTGCCAAAATTATGATGATGATCTGATCGATTGACGCTTTGATAAAGCGTCCTCGCATTACGAGCTAGCTTGAATTCATCGAAACGTGAACATGTGAAGCTCCTGTTCAGCCTATCTGACCGTGAAGAGATTGAAATTCTCCCTGATATCGAAAATTCACGAAACTCGGAATCGCAAAATCCAACCGGGTCCCATTATATATGGATATATATTTATAATGCAAATAACAAGATATTGATCCATGAAGCACAGAAATTCTCACTTATTTGATACACTACGTTTATATGATGACGCAATTTTCAGTACGATGACAAAAAATGGATTTTTTATTTCCGAGGAAATTCAAAAAACGATTTTTGTGTTAATACTTTTATTTTTTCTATTTTTTAATATATGCAGTGTCAACTAATAAAGAAGGCAAAAACCGCATGATTGCTGTAAAAAAGCTGAGTACATTTCCTGCCCCCTTAAACTCGTTTCTATTAAAATCTTCCCAGAAAATCAAATCCCCGCAAAAACTTGAAAAGCAGGTCTTCTCTCTATAGTAAATTCCCGAAAAGTTTTTAAAACTCACAAAATGACGTTCCCGGTGAAAATTGATTCTTTCAGAAACCCTTTCAAAAATAAACCCTTCATAGACAGGTATGGAAAACACTCTCACAAAAATTAACAACACCGTAAAAAGTAAAATTGGCACTTTGAAAACAGTTAATAAACAAATGGAAATCTACTAAAGCTTGTGTGGCTAATTAGGAGAGAGGTGGGTAGCACCGGACAGTGGGTAATGCCGGACAGCTGAATTTTCAAACACTTACGAACAATTTATTAAAAGAAAAAAAACGTAGAAGTTTAGGCACCGATGTAGG
>JABSMR010090316.1:0-12726 GCA_018902295.1 Dusona sp. PSUC_FEM 10030013 | reverse complement strand
TTAGAAAGAGAGAGGGCAAGATCCAAAGGAAGTCCTCCAAAGAAGCAAAGAGAGAGAGAGAGAGAGAGAGAGAGGGAGAGAGAGAGACCTCAAAAAATAAAACAAGTCGAATAAATGACGAAAACGATGTAGTATATATATCGTTGGTGATGCGCGAGAGCAATGAGAATAAAGCTGTAGAACACGGTGGGGGAATAAGAGAATGAAGTACTTGAGGCTTGCAGAAGAGAGCTTTGACTTTATCGCTCAAGTTTTCTTCCACCAGTTAGATCCCGTGACTCTTTACTATGCGGACTGGAAAACTAATGCACTGGGCCTCATTTCTTCCTATCCGCCTCTTCTTTTCAATGAGGAAGAAGGAATGCAAAGCACCAATTAAAACGTAATGCGTTCAACGAACTGTTCTATGCTGATTAATTTAATCAGCGGAGGGATTTATACCTCTCGCGCTTTTCTAGGGTGAAACTGGAAGTTCGAATGAGTAATACTTTTGCGGCTACCTCACTACTTCTATGAACAAATGGGTGCTATTCGAGTGACAGCATTAAATGAGAGTTTCCCTGTTTATGCATAGTTCAAAAAATTAATCTTCAGGCTTTCTCGAAGGAAGTTTACGTAGAGAGTATTGAAATATCGACGTATTTTCACGCACCGTTATTATACGTGATAAAATGATGATATGATATGTTTGTGATGTGTATACACGTCACATAATTCACGAAAAGAAGGCGAAGGTCCTCCAAATATTGGTAAACATTTTTGTTTTGTTTTTCATATCTTTTAAAAATGTTTAGTCTAGTACATGAATCATATACTTAGTCTATGCAGCTTCGAAAGTGAATCCAACGTTCGACCGATTTTTAATATAGCTCATTGAATAATAAACCTCCAATGTATTTAACACTTCGCGTTGATAAACTTTGCAGGAGATCAAGATTTGCTTTTGGCTTCAAAATTGTCTAGATATTTATCCTTGCGTTTGATTAGATCATCACGAAATGGTGGACTTGTGAGAATGACAGTCCTGGCAGAACTTCTATGTTTCTTCAGTAAAACGTTTTCTGTGATTAATGAGAACGGATGGACGATGGGGAAAAAAATGTTATGAAGAATTTTATAAAAGCTGTTGATCTTTCAACTCCAAGGAAAAAGAAATAAACAACAATTATTAAAATCAATAAAAATACATTATTTCTTTAAGAATCGTCCCCTGAGCTCCTTATGTGAAAAGCTCAAATTTAGATTAGACGGATATATTCGTTGTTTGAATTTCATCGATCGATTTGATATCTGTTTGCAAAGCATTAGTCCAGTAGAAAGCTGGAAGACCATAATAAACTTTATTGCACATTTATTACGTGTTAATGCTTTACTTTACAAATTGCGAGCGCGAGTGATGGGGTAATTGAATATTGAATCGCGAGCTAGACGAGTATACGGAATGTTTTTATACTTGTGCACGGGATTAAAGTGTCATCTCAAGGAAATGTTTTAATTATGAATGGAATTTGGAGGAAGTGGGTCGATCACTGGTCAAATATTCACGTTGGAAACAGTATGGACGAGGGAGGAGCAAAATAGTCTAGTACCAGCGAAACGACGCTCGCCGTCGCCGGATCAATTCATCTGTCCGGAAAGCCGTGAATATTCAACGTTTCGTTCCGTTCGACCACGGCTGTATCTCCAGTAACTCTCGTATCAGAAATCCCCTCTTCTTCAATCCTATAATACGCCTTGTGCGAGCAGCGCATAGAAGACCGACCGGGCTGTGCCGCTTCCGCGAATTAAGAGACAATAAAAGGTAACGATTTTTCCATAGTCGCGCGATGAATACGATATAGAGATCTTTGCGGCTTTGCGGTGAATCTGTGACTGCTTTTTGTACCTCCTGCATAGTATATTTTTAGTGTCGACAAAGAAAAGGGCGTAAGTTGAGGTAAGCGACACCTAAAGTATTACGGTTTATGGCGTTATGTTCGATGGCCGTCGGATTATCGGGTACTTCGTTTCCTACGCCCAGTTAATATAAAGCCCCTGGAAACCACCTGCGTACTAATTAATTGATCGCTTAAAAAGGAAGCTAGAAAAGTTGACTATATTATCTGGGATCGTTACGAGAGGTTAAGAAAGTTTTATTTAATTTGTAAAACTAAACTTCATGAATGATTTTTATTACAACTTTCCATGTGTGTTGTGCACAAATGACGATTATATAAAAATATGGCGTAAGTAGTGAAAAATTATAATGATATACGTCATTTTAATTCAAGTACATTAAAAAATTAAAATTTTGTACATAAATTGAATTCCCAAAAATTGTTCAATCTTAACGTAAAATTAAATTGATAAAGATCAAATGTCTAGACCTATTTCTAAATGGATATATTCGTTACAGTAGTAATGGAATAATAATTCGATGAATTAATATTATGTCTAGGTTACACTATTTCAATGTATTTTTATTTGACTTCATCAAATTTCATGAAGCTAATTAATAGCAAACGAATTGCAAGTGCTATAAATTCAACAAAATTAGATCCATTTACATTTTGTGTTCCACTTGAAGGACAGACTTTTCTTTTGACGCATAGACATAATATTACTGCGGTTCATATTTTGGCCAAAGAATGAGGTGGGACTGTGATTATATGAAACAAAAAAAGAATTTTTTCCTGGCAGACCTGCTAATTTTTATTTTCGAATTTTGAATCCCTATTTAAAACAAGCGCCCCGAAATACTCCTAAGTATGGATGAGTTTCATCAAAATCAAATACCTTTTTACATTTCAATCCCTAAAAACCCATATTTACTAGGTTTTAAAGAAATCGCAGTTAAGGGCGACGGCTACCTTTATATTTCGACGTTTACCGCCGCCCCTCGATCGTTCACGTTATTGCCGCTGTTATATAGAGCTGAAAATACAAACTATGTTAATACTGTTTAATGGCAATGGATTGTGTAACTCTTTCAAATACCGCCAAAATTTTTATTATATCATTTATAGATTTAGAGATATAAGCGAAAATACTATATGCACTCCTGGTTGACTTCGACTTTTCTTACGCTCGATACTCGACTTCAACGTAGTAGACTCGCTATAGTTACGTTCAAACGTTAATTCCTTGGTCAAAGTATGAAAGCTCGGATATAACTTGTGGAATAATTTAATAATGTTAGCTTATATTATATTATGTTATGTTATGGTAGTTTTATGGGAATGTAAAACATAATGAGCTAATGGAAAAGATGTGTAATATGAAGTTTAGGGTTTCAGAAAAAACACCGTTTCCCTTATCTCATACACACCGTAGCGGAGAGGCGGCAAAGTAGGACACCCTCCGGAAAAATTTTAAAAAGATGTTGTCATTTCAAACCTTACATAAAATCATCCAACTAAGACCACACGTTTCAAAATGATATTCATTAAAACTGCTGATTATTTCGTATATTGGACTTCTAGTTTTTTAAATTACATAGATAAACTGTGAATACTTGGAGGTACAAGTCCACGAGGTTTGATGTAAAAACATCACACCGAAAGAAATAATGAAGCGCATGACCTTTTTCGGCCAGAAAAAAAATATATTCACTTTCTTTCCAGATGTCTAATTCTTGAATTAATTTTTCATTGGTATGCCAATTGTTTTTCCGTTTATAATGATTAGGAATCATAACTATGAATATCATGATGACGTATTGTTGGAAAATTAGTAGATTTTCTATGTTATGTTGAACAATTATGAAACACGCGTATGAACTTTTTATAGAACCGTTTATTACGAACAAAGAAAGTTGACTGACTAGAAAAACCGTCTTGTCAATATTTTTAATACACAAAAAACCAATTCTTCACATTGACCATAACCATATAGAGCAAATATACATAGATATATTAATCGCTATAATTGTTGAAGTGACTTCTCAACACGTATGATAATTGTTTTAGCCATTTTTTTTTATATGAAGAAGTGGCAACCTTTTTCTTCTGGCTCCATCAAGACCTTTTCAGATCAGTGAAATTTCTTCAATCGAATTCCCTCAGAAGGTAAAAAGCTGAGGTGGTAGAAGATCGGGTCGCATTGTAATGACATAGTGCATCAAGAGAATTTAAACTGAAAAATTTTCGTTACAGCCATAGAAACGGAGGACATCGTTGAATTTTTGTGATTTTTACTAAGTAAAATATACATTTTGATGAAACGAAAGAAAATTTTCTACATTAGACAGGAGATTTTATTTTATTTCCATTAAAATTTACATTTTACTGAGTAAAATCATAAAAATTCAGAGTTATGCGGTGTCTCTATTGCTGTAACGGTAATTTTACAGTTTTAATTTTTCCCGTGTAAGATTCTGAATATTCCTTTAAATTGAGGAGTTTTGTGACAAGTGACAAAATGTTACCATTCAATTGAAATTAACAAGGTATATTCTTTAACGTATATACTGGATATACCCTTCAATTTTTAAATCGATCATCTGGACCCTTTTTGGTGAAACTAAAAATTGAAAAATCCTTTTAACATGGAGAGATGCGTAAGGTCATTAGTGAACGATAGTTTTACGTATGGAATAGTGTAAAAAAATGTCAAAAACTTTATGAAAAACTGTCAAACCACTGGATATCCTATGGAATTTGATTGAAACGATCGAATTTATCCATCATCATGCAAAAATGATTTTATAGACTCACTAAGAGAACAGCTGACGGCAGTGTCGCCACCGATAAAAACACACTCGCCATTCAGTACGTACAGCTGTTGTCGAATCTATCGAAATATTTTTAATTTCAACTAATCTTAAAATAAACCTGGAATTGATAATACAAAAATATTGTCAGTGCCCCTACGTAAAGATAATAAAATTCCTAAATCCTCGAGTCGAAATTTCTCTTAGTAATCAGTTTCTTGTTAGACGAAACATTGCTGTGCAGAAGTTGGCACCCTGCTTTTAAACAATGGAATTTCCCCCTGAGTCGATCACTCTAAAGATAAGCTGTCCTAAAACTCCTTAACAAACCAAATATAGAAAAGAAATATATTCGCGACATAAAACCGTATAACTAATGACAAAATAGCGTTGACAAAAAATTCGCGAGTTTGCACTTTTTTTCGAGTCACCCAGACCCATGAGTGTTCTTTGAGGGTTCAAAACAATCGCCTTCCTTTTTTTTATGCATCTCAACCGTAATTTATTGTTAATGAATAACTGTAGCCATGGTAACTAATAAATAACGATATCCATGGCAACTAATAAATAAATATATCCATGATAACAAATAAATAAACGTATCCATGGTAAACAATAGCGGCTTCAAGTTTCGATATATTTATCGTGAAATTTGATTGATACGAGTTCGACCATATGTCTTTTTTAAGAAAGGAGAATAATATGGCGATGCTAATTTTGAGGAGAAAAGAATGAGAGGGTCGGAACGAGAAAAGGTGAGAATAGACAAAAGAGAACAATTTTGCAGCTATTCTTATCTATATAAAAGTCTTGGCGCATGGGGTTGGCGTTCTGTCTCTTAAGAATCATGAGAGGAATCAATCTTACTCTCTCTCTTTCCTCACTGTAGGCTCACAGACCGTACAAGCCATGCGGGGTCGGTAGCCGTTCCAGCCAATGGAGAGGCTGATGTACCGCGTTGTCTCGTACGATTATTGCCCGAAGACATGCCACGCGACCCATCACTTCCACCCCACCTCGTGCCCACTTTCTTTTAGTTCTCATGTTTTATCGGCCGCGATTCGTACACGTCAAGTCACAAAAGAGGCGCCGCTAGCTTGAACACCGTGAAGATTCGATTTCTGAAACGAGTGTCAAGAAAAGAAGGGAGTGGAATAAAACGCCAGCGAAACATTTGAAGCGTCACACTTATAGGTCTGGTAAGGCATATGTATATTTCCTATCAGAATCAACGATGAGAGTACTAAATTGTCCAGGATTAAAACTTTCAATTTTCTCAATTCGAAAATGGGGCTGATTTTGAATACAGCTAAATTGCAAAGTAGACATCGAGTGTCTTTGTTACCATCAGATCGAATTTGTAGACGGTTCGACCGTTGCTTTTGGGTTTAAATTTGCCTGTCACTAAATTTGTTTTTGCGTTTGCATCCCGGTTTAGTGAACTAGTTAGAATCAGAGAGCTGCCCGTACATGTATGCGTCTTCTGCAGAAAGGTTGCCTCGATTTTTGACCTCGGATGGGCAACATTAATAAGATCGATGAAACTAATTTATGAAAGATTCACTGTGCTTAACATTTAAAGCCACGCAGAACGAGGTTTTTTTTAGAAATATTTTAAATTATTGCATGATAAAAGCGTTTCGTTGAAGATCCATAGATCCTTGAAGGAAACAGTTCCATCCAATTTTCATTTTATTAGTATCTTTATAATTTAATCGAACACTTTAAATTATAATTAGTAATCGGCAAAAAAGCGTGTAAACAAATTCATTTGTATTATGCCAATAAGCGTTCATCTAAGCACGTCTGTGATGAGTTCAGGGCTTTGTGGCAGTGTTACTTCTGTTGCTCGTCACTGGGAAAGTCATCAGACCAGTTATCATAATCCGGGCTTATGCAAATAAGCCGGGGATTTTAGAGAGATTATTCACTCGTTCTGTTACGTAGTTTGGTCTCAGTGACTTACGGCTTATTCGACCACTCTCGATTGATTAGGATTTCTCGTCGGAAATTTGTATAAACGCGACGATACCTGCATGTTCGTTGAAGCAAAAATGTCCGAAAGAGCTTATAGGTAAGATTTGTATCATTAATTAAGCATTTCCGGTGATGACTATCTGATTCTTTGAATGTCTATAACTGTTCACGACGCCCGCGCAATTGTAACATGTTTGAAAATAGTACTTTCGACCAAATAATATATTTAGTGGAAAATCTTTGTACAGTAATCGTATTTTTAACGATTAAAATATTTGGTAGGTTTGCACCAAGTGGAAGTAGCCAATGAATGGCAGTTATGGTTATTGAAGGTGTTGTTGATGTGTGAGAAATGCATTTCTATCACTGCAGCGATAGGTTTTTCATACCGAAATCTTGGAAATCATTTAAGTGGAAATCAAAAAGTACTGACATCTGTTGGACGTTCTTATGCTGGTAGGAATAAATCCCCAATATTCATAAGGTAATATGAAATAACGTTCAGTTTCCAAATTCTGTACATCGATTCATCACATATTTTTTCGTGATTGTCGAAATGTTCAATTCTTCATCTTAAAAGGCTCAATCTGGAATCAGGGAGCCGTTTCAACTGAAACGCTTTAAAGTAAATCGTCGTATAATAATTTCTTTAGATAATATCAGTCAAAGTTCAATGAGTAGTGATGAATTAGTCGCCGTCCAACCAGATCCTTAGTAACGACTGTTGTTTTTAAGTAATTAAACCTTCGAGAAACGTTTATTAAAAAATTCGTTTGAGTTCTTGAAGTTTTGCTCGTGAGCAGTTATTAGAGCTGACATTAAAAGAAATCTCTTGGGCAACGAGGCCCTTTTCTACAAAATACCTGGGGCCCAGCTATATTCAATGGCGGTCCTTTTCTCTCTTTTTCTTTTAACACATAAATATACATACACACACTTCTACACACATGGGCTCCACAGAGAAAAGAAAAAGAGGGCTGTCGCGTCGCGCGCTTCCCTTTTCGGCCAATAAAGGCGGTGTACGTGAGTTGAGTACCGAGAGACGAGCCACAGAATCGGAAACACAGCAGGAGGTACCGTACAGCGAAGCAACGCGTAACCACGCTTCTCCGATATGTTTACCGGGCAAGAAGGCCTCTTCACGTTCTTAATATGACTGTATATATGTGCCTGTGCGTGTGGATATGTGCATGTGACCCTTATGTGAGAGGAGGGAGATTTGAAAAGGTGAGTACACCCTTTGCCCCAGCCAGCACTAACAGGGATAAAAGCACTCGCTTTTCGTTTCATTCATCTCTCTGCTGGTGCTCTCTTTCTCTCTCCTTCGTTCTTGGTCGGCTATCCGTAGTTTTTTATTTCTCCTCTTCAGTAGTTCTCACGAAGCCACCAAGTTTTCCAGATGGTTGTACAAGTAGTTTTCTAGTTCTGGAATTTCGCACGCGCCCGTTTGCTTTTCCCTTGAATGCGGACTCTCGCGAGTATGCAACTCCCAGAAGGCTTGAAACGCGGGTGTTATGTTAAATGTTTTGCAAGAACTTAGTTCGTCTCTGATCTGCGTTAGCGCAGTTCTATATTCTTTGTATATACGTAATGATTTCGGCTGTTCTAGTCGAGCCTCCCACGAAATTGATCTATTTTGCCTCGGGAACAAGATAATGGGTACGTTCGGACCATATATAGAATAATCCACGTTTTCTTCTCTCGACAGTTCAATAGTTTGTGAGCCAAATAAGCCAGTAATATTTTTAAATTTACGTGAAAGGGCAAATAATGTGTCTGACGGATGTTTGCTTGCTTATTCCTAAAGTTAAGCAGACTTTCATATCTTCTAGCTCTCCTTTTATCAAAGATAAAAAGACTGAGGAAAAATCTGCCTGGAAATTCGCCCCAGCTGCGGGGATCGATAAATAAGCGAATGAAAAAAATAAAGGAAGAGAATACGAAAGTGTGGGAGAGTGAAAGTATAAGGCCAGGCAGACGCAAAATGTAGGAAGAAGAAAAATCGACTATGGGTGAGAGAATGAAAATGCGGGGAAACGGGTACGAGTGAGTGTGGGACTTGTTGTGTATAGAAAATGTCTATGATGTTCGGTATATAAGAAAAAAGTCGTACATTGGGGGGATTCCTTGACAGGCGAATCACGTTCGAGCCTGTTGTATAGTGCTATATGTAGCAGCTATAGTGTGTTATATATAGATTCAACCTGTTTCCATTCACTGTATCATTGGAATGAACGCCTGGTGTATCAGCTCTTTATGAAACGCTGGAACCCGCTCGGTTTTTTTGGTTCGAAGAAAAACGAAAGGCATGATTGAATCGCCCCCTGTTTATATCCGATGAATTTTCGGTATACAGCGCATCTAAAAGATGTGATAGCATCAACCGAATTTTCCAGGGGTCACGGAATCAAAAGCTCCTTACATTCTCGTATATCGGTTAAGTAGTGTATGCGGAAGTTTGGCGTCAAGTTTAGTTCACTCTTGAAACCACAATGGGAAGACCGCTCTTCAGTAACTCGGAGCAAACTGTTAGAGTTCTCTGCTTCTGGTGTAGCAAAGAAAAAAATATGCCATTTAGCCAAGTTACAAGGGTTCCTGCAGAAAAGGCGCGACAACCCAAGTACCAAAATAAATTTGGAAAAAATTATCGAAACAACAACAAAAAAATGCTGATCCCTTTGAATAAGTTGTCATGACATGTGAACTGACCGTTATAAGCGCACTATGGAACTTCGGGCGACCGGAAATCGACACGACGTTCTTGACTTATTTTTCATGGCTGTGAGTGGCTCGTACGCGTTCCTTCCAAGCACAGAATCCACGACAACTCTGAGGTTTCTGTCCACCTTAGAGTATAAGCTCGACAGTGTTTAAAGTCTGAAGTTTCACATCCTATCGTGGAGCCGAATTTTGAAGGCGAAACAACGGTTTCTCTTTCGCTGTCTCATTGATCGGGTGGGTTACGTGATCCCAAAGATCCTTGCCAAAACTTTTTGCTCGGAGTAGCCCGTAACGGCGTCAATACTAACACAGTGAGTGCCCAGAGAACTTTTTGTTCAAAGTGCGATCATTTGAAGCCAGAAAGCTACCATTTATCGGGTTCAAGACACAATAAGAAAGAGGTTCCCTCGTAGCAACGACTTTGCGATTTATCAATATTGCTTTAATGATCTTTTTAACAGTATGATCTACAAACGAGTATAAGGAAAGCCAGAGCAAAGCGAGGTACTTCAGAAAATCTTCACAGATTTCATAGTATCTTCATAGATTTTGATAAAAACTTTATTTATTCATTTTTATTCGTAATTTCAAAATGAACTATCAAATTTTTCATGAAAAGTTTTTTTTTCGTTAACCATCTGTTGTCATTAATCAAGGAAAATTTGCCACAAAAAGCCTAGACGTACTGGCAGAACCGTGATCCTCTCAAATTCACCATATCATGATGAGCTATTGAAACAAAATAATAACATTGATAAACAACATGCAAAGCCAAAATTAAAATCACAGATCGACCTTCTCAAAGTCTATCAACATAATTCGTAGTGAGGACAGTCAATGACGGTATTGTAACGATCGGTATTTAAAATTAACGGAATTTTGCATTCAAAATCAAAGCTGCTCAGAGTAGGCGCAATATTTATTTCCGGGAATAAAAAAAAGATAATAAAAACCAAAAACGGAAATTGGTCCAAATCTTTAGCTTCCCCACTTTGCCCCGAGTACTCTGAAATGTACTATCATCTTTCTGTTCCCAATAATCATTTTACATCGTGCTCGCCGATTGCAAAAAAGGATGGGCTTCCATCAGAGAAATTCAAATGTATTTAACAGATCTATGGAAATCAAGAGTTATTTCCACCATTAGAAGTCAAGATGCGAGTACATTTCACGTCGCCGTATGTCGCGAGGAGCTTTTATTCCATTGGGACGTATACTATAGTACCTATTCGTGTATATAGATTGCTAAAGTCTAGGCACATTCTCGGTAGCATATATTGCGGCTTGTACTCGTCTCTTGGTGATACGATGTACAAAATCCTACGTACGTGCTGGTGGTAAGCTCATCTGGTAATATATGAGTATTCGCGATCGCAATTCCAACGCTCCATTTGCCACCAAAGCTCATTCGTTTTTACGCATTATATGCAGTGTGATAGACGACACAAAACCGGTACCCTCTCGTTGTTCCTTGCTATATACGAATTACATGTTATATAGAATTCATAAAGAGTAAGAAGCGTATAAGTTAAGCAAACTTACGAGACGTCAGGATCACGCATAAAAATTCATACTAAAAGTTCTCTACAATCTCTTACGAATAAATTTTTGTCTCACATTCATTTTCCTAATTCATTTATCTCTATCGAGTACAATCTGAGTCGAATTTTTTTTTGGATGCGCTTGATATTTTATAGAAATTCCGCTTTAACTCATTGTCGTTGTCACCATTTTTTCTCTTTCTCTCCCGCTTCGTCCGTTTTCTCTCTGTCTGCTACTGTAGACAAGTACCTCCCTTTCAACATTTTACGTGGAAGAGTATATAAGAAAAAGAATTCCGCTAAGCTAGTACCTTTGAACTAAGAGACTGTGTATGGCTGAGCTCAAGAGCTACTTGCTCGCACCATCAAGAAACTATTCAACCTACGCGGAAGCAAGTAACCCGAAGCTTCGGGAAGCGTCGGATTAATTAAGGCTAGGCTACTCATCAATCTTGTCGACTTTACACATGCGCCCAGAAATCCATCTCGCTTTTCGCTACACACAACCTGTTCTTTCCTATTCCTATATTTCTCGATGCGACTGTCGTTCTGAGACGAAGATTAATGTTGTTTCATGATAGAAATTACAAAAATACCAGCGGCTCATTTTCATCCGTTAATTCATAAGATCCGTCGTAAAATTCTTGTATTAAGTGTAACGTAAGAGCGTGTAAGCAGCAAAATTATTTCTATTAGCGAAACTTAATTACCCCTTAGTATCCCCCCGCGCAGAAAACACAGTCTCGCCAAGACGTCTCGGCGATACATCTCGGCAAGACTCTAAAACAGTCTCGCGACAGTCTCGCATGTGCACGTTTCCAAGACACTTTTAAACTCTTCGCTGGAGTCTCGCCGAGACTCTTTCCAACACTTTTCGAAACCCTTTTTAAGAGTCTTTCCAAGACTTTTCGTGACCATATTCGAGTCTCGCCGAGACTCTCTCCAATACTTTTCGAAACCCTTTTTAATAGTCTTTCCAAGACTTTTCGCCGAGTCTCGCCGAGACTCTTGAAAAGGCTCTAGAAAAAGACTCTTAAAAAGAGTTTCGAAAAGTATTGGAAAGAGTCTCGGCGAGACTTCAGCAAAGAGTTTAAAAGTGTCTTGGAAACGCGTCCATGCGAGACTGTCGCGAGATTCTGTTTTTCTGCGCGAGCCGTTGCTATGCTATTTTGATTTGACAGAATTTTGACAACTGCACTTATCATCTGCGGCTTCGATAGTCAAGGCACATTTAAATAACGGCAGTACAGCTGCAGCATCGAACATTCTTTAAAAATTTATATCTATGATGAGACAATCAGTTTCCCCGACTGAAATGTACATCATTTTGTTTTACGAAGTTGAGAATACTCACATTATTAATATAGTGAAATATAATATGAATTTGCTAGCTTTTTTTGTAGAATATTAATGAGCTGCTAATAGCGGACACTTGGTGTTTTTTAATATTGGATATCTTTTGGATATTAGATAAAAAGTATTCTATATTTAGTGCTTTTGCCGTATTAAATATTAGGAGGCCCAGGGAGACTATGGTGATCTTGTGTCGATATACAGTCGGTTATTTTGTACTAAGTCCCCGTTGCTTAACACCATTGAAAACTTATGAGAAATACTGCCTCCCGCTCACTGTCCGATGTACAAGGCGATGTATGGCCAAGCGTTCATCCATTCAAGTACTGGCTTCGCCCGCATTTGTTTAAGGAAGTAACTCAACTACCTAACTAGTTATAAAACCATTAGATCATCGTTTGACCTGAGTAGTAGTTCATCTGGCAACGTCGCTTTCCGTTGATA
>JABSMR010090205.1:0-12727 GCA_018902295.1 Dusona sp. PSUC_FEM 10030013 | reverse complement strand
TTTTTATTTTTCTTATAAATTATGATTAAACAAAATATGCATAACTATTCGCACCTGTCTTCATCCTGTCGATGCGATTCAACGAAAGGAGAGGCGTGTACCATCGCTTATAACGTTTCTTTATGCGCAGGCGGATGAGAGAGAGGATGTATCGCGTGGGAATCTTAGAAATATGATGTAAAGTGAGTAATGCACAAAGAGAGAGGTAATTTAACTTAGGCGATGACATTAGAGAGAAAAGTAGATAATTTTTTTGCTTTATCGACAATAAAAAGAAAATCGCGTAATTTAAAGAAAAGCTATTTCAAGGATTTTCAAGGATATTTAAAGCGTACAGTCATTTCGTAAAGTCAAGTTGAGTTGAGCTTCTTGGAATCTTCGATATTCTGCCGATTTTCGATGTGTAAAAAAGATAGAAATTTATTATAGAAATCGATTTTACTTTATCGATAATGTAAATGATCCAAATTCGTGGTATTTTTCTTCCAAAATCCTTTATTAATATTATCCCATAGGTTATTGTTAATTCAAAAGTTGATAAGCTCAACTCATCGTCACTTACAAATTTTCATTGCGACTGTAATTGTAGAAATCCTTAAAATTATCCTTGGAACTCCGTAATATCAACAGAGTTTTGGTGGAACTGGCACTGTATATAGAACAAAAAAAAAGGAGATTCGTGGTCCTGCGTTACGTCTGCCCGGCCGAGACACAATGATAACAATTTTTTTTTTCATGTGCACAAACAAATCAATCGTTACCGAATTTTCTACTGCCAAAAATATCTTTCCAAGCACTTTTTTCTGTCGCGAATACTATTTGTCTAAAAATATTTTGTTGCTAAAAAAAACACTACTGATAACAAATTTGTAATGATTGAAGGAAAATTTCGAACGAATGAAGAGCCGAAAAAAAAAATAAGTGAATTGCTCTTTCGCACGAAAGCATCTTTTTTCAACGTACATATTTGTTTTCCTTAGCAAATTCGTTTACTGGAATCTTTTTTCTTTAAATGCAAAGAGATTTGTATTTGTTGAGGAATTTTAAAATTTTAAAATTATTGGCGCTTCTCCACTCGTCCGATCGTTTTGTCGGCTTGCACAGTAATCAGTCAGTCTGGTGTTGCTGGTGGGAGGGGGTCTCAAAGTCCGCGATCTTTATTCAGTACCTCCTGTAAGGCTGACCCGACTGATCCTCCTCAGGATGAGCGGCGTTGTAGGCCAAGGCTCGTTGAATCGCGGCTGGAATTGGCGGTGGAGTCGGTAGATGTGCACCAGCAGCTTGAAAGCCATTCTCGTCCGCGGTGTAAGAAACGTGTATCGGTGTACCGTCAGGTGCTGTATAGCTGTACTGGCCCCTCACGACTTCCGCCTGTCCAAGTCCACCGAGATTCTTCGGCGAGCCCTGCTCCGCCACGGATATCCCATTCTCCGTGTCGTAACTGCAATCATTATCTCGCATTAGTCATCAACATTAACTTCGTCGTCTTTTAATTCTCCAATTCTTTATCGAATATATTTAATATTATTAATAAATCATTAATTAACTAATTTGGATTTCGTTTAAATAAGATTAAATCAAGACTTGTGAGGTCTACATCTTGAGACTGGAAACTCGTATTATTCCATCTTCAAGCAATAATTGTAATCAAATTCCATTCTTCAATGTTATTTCAAAACAAATATATATTTTTTTAATTTAATGATTAGTTGAAATTTAATAACAAATCTTTTTCGAAATTCGTGCTAGATTTTTCACTTCCAGTTGAATTTTAAATTGAATTTAATTTGGGAATTCGTATCAGGTTACATTTACATTGAGTTCTTCCTCAAAATAAATCGCCCGAAGTGCTTGTCGCTCAACTGAAGTGAAGTTAATAATTCGTGACAGCAAAACTCTGTTATTTATTGGATAAAATGGAAAAAGAAGAATTTATGTTAATTTCGTAATAACGTCTCATTAATAGGACATTTAATTTCTGATGATTACAACCCTGAGGACTTTTCCATATTGAATTCGACACGCGAATACTCCAGCGAACGAATATGACGAGTATATTGTGATAGGACTCTTATAAATCGCATGAAAATAGCGAAAGAAGAAGTAAAACAAAAAATAATGCACTCGTGACTTTTGATCGACAAGATCGTAACTCTTTATTCATGTATTCGCGACCTTTATTTGTTTCTTTCTTTTTGCAAATTGTTCGAAGATAAAAAAAACGTGCGGATGTGACACCTCGCATCCGCGGTTATACCGATTATTACGTTACAAGTAGATGGGTCAATTGTAATCACGAAATTGCGCAATATTACTCGGATCGTCGAGAGAGTTGGAATAATATTACAAGAGAAGCTGTGAGTACAAACACGAGAGGTGGATATCTACACGCGCGCACTCGCAGATTAACATCGGAGCTAATTATCCATCGTTCGTTGTTAAACACGAGACTATACACGAGCTCGTCAGACGTGTAAGTCCGTAGTGGGATTTTTCATGTACTCAAGAAACTCCTATAACTCACGAGATTGAACGTCGGACACGTTTTGTACATGCAATAAAATAAATTAAAAGACGAAAAAAACAGCGAGAACGACTACAATAATGTCAAACTCGAGAAAATTTACACGCCATTTAATTTATTCACTGGTGAACGTCGATTGATTGAATATCTACGCGTATTGATTACCAGGAGACAAAGACACCGAATCCACCCAATCACACACATTCAATTATTCATGTTAAGCCCTTTCGAGTAATCGATGAGTAAGTGAACACTCAACAAACGTAATAGTCTTTGACAATTCATTCCTCTTCCTCCTCCTCCTCTTTCCTCGTTCCTCGAACGTCGATAAATCATTTTACGATTTGTCGAGCGACGATTTGTCAGATCGCGCATCTTTCCTCATTTGTCAATGTGAAAGTCATTTGCATTCGAGTCTAACACCGGTAGTTTGTATTCGATGGATATATGGGCTATTTCGAGTCAAGATTGTGTATACTCGTGGAAAATGTTTTTTCAGTCCTCGAAGTCACAATGAAGAGTCAATTTTTAGAAAATAGGCAAAAAATATTTTGCCGAATTTTTATATTTTTTTATTTTTGAGAAAATCTATTTAATGGTTTTATCTTTTCATTGATGTGTATTTGTTGATAGTTTCGTCAGATGTTTGTGCAATTACTTGCTATTATTTTAACACCCTTTGAATTGTCATATGATTTTTATCAATTAAGGGCGATTAACGTGGATCAAATGATTATGAATAATTGTTAAAATATTTGATATTAAAATAAATACCTGTAAGCGTAAGATCCATCAGGAGCTGCATCCTGAGTTTGACGAAGAATAGCGTACCGTCTACCATAATAGTCAGGATTGTACTGGGGGTTGAATTTGTTGAATTGGGCCTGAGCTATCGTCACGAGACCAAAGACTGCAATCTGTACACGCGAGACGAACGAATTTAAGTCAACGTTGCATTTTATCGTAGCTGAATTACCCGAAAACGCTCATTTTTACAAACGTATTTTTCTTCACGATCTTCAACCCTTCAGTCCCGAGGACGCAAAAATAACGTTACCGAGTTATTTCTTATCCTATGAGTATGTCAATTGAATGACAGTTCCAAAAAGTGAAGAAAACAAACTTTTTTCCTTTTGGAACTATAATCGATTATTAGGAATTAAAAATTTTTTATTTACACGAAAAACACGACAATCCTGGAAGCCCTTTGAAATAATAATATCCCTTATTTCTTTTTTTTTTAAAAACGAAATAAAACGTTAATAAAATTTTATTCACTTCTGACTAATTTGGCCTACATTTGAGGTTGAGATTTTTTTCAATTTTTATAATTTTTCTATCCGTTCTTATAATTGAATGAAATTGAAAATACTGAAAATCTGGTCAATCAAAGATTCACGTCCAGCCCCCCAAGCACTTCGACCCTTCAAACCCTCAGACAGTAGTACGACGAAGTGTAGTTTCTTTTCTCCTTTTTTTAAATCGTCGTATCACGAGAAAACGAAGCAAAGACACTCACGATGATCTTCATGATGGATTCTTGTCGATTTACTCGAAAAAAAAGTAAGAACGAGACGAGAAAGAAAGAGAATAAAAAAACTGTTATTTTTTTTTCTCGTACAGTACACAATGAGACAAGACGGAGAGTATAGGTCTGAGGATGAGCCCTGTGCGAATTTATAGTAGTCCGAGAGTGCTTGGTTGCTTCCTTCTTCGAGGGACATCAGAGAGGCGTTGTCGAAAAGGGAGGGGGAAAATCCCTCCCAGGAGAGGAAAAACGGAGGACCGACTCGTGCATGGAAAGGGTGCATTCAATATACTTATATATACATATATGTACTGTATATTACTATGCTGCGATACTTATACACACATGTAACTACGTTACATACTCTTATACGTAATCAAAAGTGGGGTAAACTGCACCGAGGCGGAGCACAAGATTTTAGTACTTCCAGCTCTTCGTAAATGGTAGGGACGAACGTTGATTGGCGGACCTACAAATACGAAAAAAATAAAACATTCGTAAAGCACATACGAGTATTTTCATTATTTTTTTTTTCAATTAAATCCAACAGATGTTATTTATTTGTTACTTTAAACTGCCAATAACGTTATTTTATTAGTATGGCTAATTAATGCGGTTAGAAATTGGTAAATTGGTATCGTAAATTTATGGGCCCAATAATGATCTATTATTTAAGTTCAATAACGTGTTTTTAATCGTAGAAAAAAATGAAGAAATACTTCAGACTATTTG
The DNA here is from genome assembly GCA_018902295.1 of Dusona sp. PSUC_FEM 10030013. Lineage (NCBI taxonomy): Eukaryota > Metazoa > Arthropoda > Insecta > Hymenoptera > Ichneumonidae > Dusona > Dusona sp. PSUC_FEM 10030013. The sequence continues at coordinate 7,943 of JABSMR010090205.1, read as the reverse complement.
CAGACTTTGACAAATAGTAAAAGAATTATTTGACTTGGGGTTAAAAAAAGTAAAATGTCAGACAAGGAAATGTCTAACTGTTTGAATGCAGTCAAATATGAAAGTGAGAGAACAATTTGTTTAAATAATTCTGGATAATAATCGAACAATCGTTATAAAAAATAATGATGTGTAACGATGGTTCAAATTGCATGTTCATCTGCATACGAACTCTCTAATCCCTTCTCCCTTAAAAATTCCTCTCGTTTCTTCTCGTTACGTGTATATCTACGTGTGGAACATAGATCATGTATATAAATGCTGTAACCGCTAAGCAGTATTTACGTACAGGGAAATATGCCCCACAATTCTCGCTGTAAGAGTGCATTCTCAAAGCACATCGCAAACCGGTCATTAAAAATTGAGCTAACATCGCAACCCATAAGGATTTTAGTTCGAGTGGCAGAGAGCAAGAAAGGACGAGAGAGAAAGAGAAGATGATCTGATCGCACGAAAGGATCCGACACGGATGATCGCAGGGCGTATTCCTTTCACCGCTTCCATCCAGATCCATACAGCACACCAACAGATGAACTTCTCTTTAGCTTTTCTCCTCGGACTGCCCTGACGATCCTTGCGACATAGCCCTGCTCAGAAAATTATGATCCAATAAAGGAAGACCCGGTAATTCGAACCAACCTCTTTTCACGTCCAACTAAACGATCGATCGATATTTTGACCACACGATTCATGGAGTTTAAATCGAACTTTACAATTTTTTGCATTTTCAGACAAGACTTTTTTTTTGTGGATGTAATTTCCAAGATAAGATTTAGTCAAAATTTTGCCCATTTCATTAATTATTTCTACCTTATTTTGTTTTATTTTTAGATCACGTTTTTTCACATTTTTTAACACTGGAAAGAAGAGGGGAGACAAATAATTCAACGACATTAAATTTCTCATGGGGTTGTTTGAAATAAATATGAAGCGTTGATTCCAGATGCATAAAGGGTTGATACCGCGACCAAATACTTCTATGCTATAGTTCGATTTCCCTAAAATATAAATTTGAATAAATTACGATTTTGAAAAAATAAAAATAAAAAATCGTCAGTGCGCTGAGAAAGAATCGATCATCGATTGTTTCATAACAGGGTTAGGAATTGTTATTGATCCAAAACGACAATATTTCCACTAGCAACTCATCAATTAAATTAAACATTTGTTCTCAAGCTGCGGATCAAATTGATTTAACAATGAATGTATGAAAATATTGTATGGAATTTGAATTCGCAGAGGTGGTAGATGGACATGTGAAATAATATACGAAGAAGAATAAATCTGAGGATTATTGTTGGCGAGTTAAGAAGTTGTATAATGATTTGTCGTCGAGATCTTTGCAAAACAGGATAATCAATACGCTGATTTATCGCTTAGACACGAGTTATGCAGTGTGTGGGCTAAAGACCGTACATATTTAACAACTTTTTTGATAAATATAGATATGAGAAATTACAAACGAGAGTGTACAATCGGTAGTCGTGTTTAAAACAACGTAGTAGATACAATAAGGAAGAATCAAAGAGAGGGACAGAAAGACAAAAAAGAAAAAGATTCGTCCATCTCTGTCTGTTAATGGAGGCAAGATGTGCGCCAGAGATAAAGATCGTTAGGGCCATTGTGTTTTCTATTATCTATGAGAAAAACTCCTGGACACAAGGTCTGCTCTCAGGGAAGTTTATTGCTGACGATCATTCGATATCAGACTTCCCTCTCTTAACTTGGTCTCCTCTTTCTCTCTCTCTATCTCTATCGCTTCCTGCTGCACACTCTGCTGCAAATTTCTCAATAATTCTCTTTCTTCTTTCGTACTGTCGTTGGCGAGAAAATAAATTTAAACTGTGGAAATCCAAACAATTCGCAGTTGCAAAAGCCCTTTTGTTGAATGATTCACTAGAAATCGTGAATCCCTTACAGAATGACCTGTTGTTTCGGTTTTATTGCAATCTACGAAATAGAACGATTTTCTGACATTTTTTAAAAATCAAGTTTTTATCAATGAAATATTTTGCAATCGAAAAAATGTGCGTACCAATTATAATTGAATAATTTATTAATAATCAAAATAAAGATAAAATTCAAGAGATTTAGATTAATAGAAGAATAAACGAATAAAACATATTATCAAAAAATCGTGCCATCTTAATTATAATTCAAAAATGGAACATATAAAATGAAAATAATAAAAAAATCGCAACATAAATTGAGACGCAATAAAAATATTCGTAATTTTACATTTTATTGCACAATCACGAATGTAAGGTCAAAAAGTTGGGTATGGATGGGTACAATGGTTTGAAAAGGCTTGTTTATTGTCGAGCACAAAGGTGCGATATTTCTAATGCGTTTACAAGACGTTAATCCTGCGTGTGATCTCTAACAAATGGATCTCTCTCCCTCTCTTTCTTTTTATTTCTTTCTCTCCGTTTCTCCGAGTTCTCCTGACATTAAAAAGTGTTCTACAAAGACGTGACGTGTGGCGCTCGTTGCATGTGGATGATGATGATAATAATGGTGTGTTGTCTTGGCAGTACAACGGGATGCTGCCGCGGGATTAGTATCGAGGCGGGGTGATAGTTGTGAAAAAGGCAGGAAAAAAGAATACGGAGAGATACTCCTCTAAGAGGAGGACTCGATGCTTGGCTCATTCTCGCGCGCTCACAAGTCATCGAAGCAAACGGCAAAGGTGTAACCTCCCAGTTATGTGCTGTTCGAGATTTCCCAAGAGAGCTCTCCTCCTAACACTTCACGGATTGCTTTTTTCTTCCTTCCAATCTCCGTCGACCCGAGTAGAAATCTGTAGACGAGTAAACGGGCGTAACTCGAGCAATTAAAGGCGCGAACTTTTGCAAGCTTGGGCTTTACGTTTTGTCAGAAATCTAACGAAATAAAACTTGAGTGTTCATTGCTATCATGTCGAGAACACTCTCCCCGGGCAAGGACGATGCCAAACGATCGACTAACGATCGATAATCTTTTTTTTTTGCTGATTCAGTGTTTAGCAACATCACGAGCACGTGTATCTTTCAATCCTCTCCATATTTTATTTATTTATTATGTCCGCGGGTCTAAAATCTCAAACGTTACAGGCCTTTTTGTTTATTAGCCATAGATTTATCCAGTTAAAACAGTTAAAAACTTCGTTATTGCCCGGTTTTATGCTCGACAAAAAATCTTCAAGATTACTCTCCAACATCGTATAGGGCATAGTGCGTACCAACGGAAAAATCTTGTTCATCGCCATAGAAACACGGGGGGTCCACGATACGTCCAATTACTCTTAGTTCTTCTTCATTATTTATTCCTCTCTTCTCGATCATGGTCAATTATCCACCGCAACATAGTGTGCCCGAGCAATGACTTAATCTCATAGCAAAGTTTATTGACCGTGCCCTGGCTAACAGAAGGGCATAATTGATAATCTTTTATGGTTTTCCCATCTTGAGAGATACACCTTTTCGATTGCTTAGATGCAAGTATTGATTCGCGGTGAGTGCACCTGTGCAAAGAGTAGTCTGTATTCAGCGACCTGGGATACATCTCAAATTTGATTGCTATGAATGGTCCTTCGTCGAATATTACGCAATCTTTTCACAATAATTGGTTTCTGGATCGATCAATTATTATGAGATTTACGATTCACGACTTTTCCTTTTATTTAATTGTTATTTAATTATATTTAAAATTAAACAAATTAATAGTAATGAGAAAATGATGAAATTTTTAATCGTTTCAAAAATAAGTGTCGACGACCTTTTTTTCGTATTCCTTTTTGTTGCGGACTTATATTTATTTTGTTTAAAAACATGATATTCAGAAAAGATGATAAAATTCTTATTTGATTAGTCTTGCAACGACTCAATGACGGTAATTATAGAAAAAATATTACAATAAATTTATACTTTTTTTTTGTAGGAAGACGCGCTCAAGTGATCTCCCACGCATTCTTTTGCACTTTGCTTCGTAAATGGTGTAAACATATAAAATTAGCAATTCTATATGTTACTGAGAGACATTATTACTGTATATGTAATAATGTCTCTCACGTTGTAATTGCGAGTGTTTTAGCGGTTTGTAAATTATTTGACCTATAGGGATTCTCAATAAATTCAATATATGTATAATATCGATTTGTTACACGTAATTGTACATAACGTTGAAATATCCGTGGGTGGATTATCGCAGAGACCCAACATATATTCATAAATATGAGTCATTCTATGCGAAAACAAAGTCAGGAGATTAAAAAAAATATTTTAATTTGTTCAATCGAGACGATCTCTGGAAAAAAAACTTTCCAGTCATAAATGTAATTATTCAAAGTTAGTTTTTTTTTATATTTTTTTTATACTTTTGACATAAATAATGATTAAATAAAAAAAAATGATGTTTCGGTCGTGTAAATTAATTTTCGGATTTATTAATGTTTTACATGACTTTTTGATTGAAGAATTATTCGAAGTTGAACAACTGATTTAATAAACGGTCGGAAAATTGGTCACAATATTAGAGGTTGGAAAGTAAAACGTAGGTCAATTTGACACGAAATGTCTCACAATTATAAAGCGAAGACCGATTCTCTCCGAACGCGATGCAATGTGGTTGATCCTCTGTTCGATTTATCTCATATTTCCCTCTCTTCAATTCTTTCTCCCTCGCCCAAAACGATTTAGAATTGTTGGCAAAGTATATAAGCGCTAAGTGACATGCGTAAGCCGCGAGGAATTCATAAATTCATTGTTTTTCTTGTTGCGAAATACTCACACACCATTGTATTACTGGTAATATACATATGGCCACCGTGAAACATCAGAGGCTCAGCGAAGAAGAGGGTTGAGATACCACGAAGATATTATATTACTATTCTTGTGGGTTGAATTCCACACGTGTTAAATTTTCTCGCGAGTTTCATACTTCTTCTTCATTCTTCCTCTTTTCCTATTCGTCATCGTATTCAAGCACTAAAAAAATAATATATTCAAACTAATTTTTGAATAACGAATCGTTTTTCCAATCGAAAGAAAAATGGCACAATTTCCCACAAGGTCTAGGATGAAATTCTCAACCAAAAGCAAAATAATTGATCAATTCGAGTTGGCATATCGAAGAAAGTTTCAAATTTTTCCTTCGGCCCCTAATTCAAATCATACGAAATTTTGCAATCTAAATTCTGTGCTCTTATCACATTCAAAATCTAGAGATACCAACCGATCATTATTGGGGGATGTTAATATCCTCAATTTTTGCGAAACTCGAGAGACCATAGGCGCTAACCCATAATTTGACGATTTTTCATGGTACATCCATTTGCTGAATGGATGTACATATCTGCCGGAATATTTGAGAGAAACGTATAGACCATAACTCCTTTTACCATTGTATTCATGGCTTGACGGATTTGATACACCAAGACTCGAATATTCCAACACCTTTTAGCAAAATATGTAAATATGTATATAAATTTTATAGCGAATTTAATTTGATTGATTGATTGATTGATTTTAGTGAAATTTATTATCCAATTAAATATTTGCTATTGGCAAATGGTGGGGAGGTTAAGAAAATGTATTATTAATATCTTAAAAAGAAAAAAACAATTCCTACGCTTATTATTTTGTTTGACAGAAAACTTCGTAGAATTCCACGGTTAAAGATTTATTCATATTAATTATGAATCCCTCATTTTTTTCGTTGGTTATAAAAAATGAGACGTCTTTACCATAAATGTTGTCCTCGAGAATCGGATTATTTTCGTATCATGTAATCAAATTCAATCCAGTAAAAGGTTCGAAATCTCGAGATCGTGGTGAAAAAACTCATCCTACCATCCTTGACGAAATCTGTTGCACACTCGGGTCTCGTAAGTTTATTACACGATCGCGTATAGTAAGTTTTCGAGCTATTAAGGATTTAAGTATGTATAGTCCCAACTAAAATTCGAATTCCATGGGAATTTTTGACGATAACTATAAAATAGTAATTTGTCGATCATTTTGAAGATAAAGTAAAATTTTCTCTGTAGAAAAGTGAAAAGTTTTCACACATTTTTTTGTCATTCCTTTGCTAATTATGAAATTGTTCAGAAATCATTTTGTCACCATTTATATTTTTGGATATCGAGAATTTTTCGGGAGCTGTACTTATAGAACTGGTTCATCAATACCCTTGAAATCTTCGAACAGACAATTTACAGCCAATAAAATACGTTCACTTTCCCTCAATTAGCATTAAATGAAACTCTTGGAAACGACTGTAGCACAGCTATTTTTATCGAAGAGCTTCTGCAAAATTATAAATGCGAAATTTGCGTAAAATGCAAATTTCTCGATGTGTGCCAATTCAGTCGTATAAATCGGTGACAGTTTTGTGCTATTTTTTAAAAATATTCACCACGACGGTTCAATTTAGATAATTCGTGTCTCACAGAACGTTTGATGCAATCGCCTATGTTTTCGTATTTCTCGAATGTCTTCACAAACGAATTGATCATGAGAAATTGACAAATATGTCTGGTCAAAATAATATTGTCCATCAACGAATGCTGGAGATCTCTGAGATCGACATAAATAACGACAACGAAATAATGCCATTTGCGATTCCATGTGGATGTTGATAGTCTCCGTTAATATTTGGTCTCATCGATTCAATGTTTCAATCTGAAAATATTATTTTCGAGGCGATTTATACCCAGTGTTTTTTTTGAGGAGCAGTCAAAGAATAGATAAAAGGTTCAAAGAAGGTCCGTTTATTTAGAAGCTTTAAAAAAATATGTTTTTTTACATATGGCTGGTTTTTGTTGTACGAAAAGGGGATTTGTCGAAATTAGGGGCTTAGAATCTGGTCTGAGGATTGAAAGCGCGTGTGGGTACGTTGCGGTCTTCCTGGGAGCCATGAGCCCTGATGTATTCAAGAGCACGTTGGATCTGAGCTGGGATTGGTGGGGGGACTGGGAGATGAGCTCCTTGTGGCTGGAATCCATTCTCGTCAGCGATGTAACTGACTTCAATGGTACCGCCTTCAGGTGAGGGGTATTGGAAGCTTCCTTGGGCAGCAACGGCCGGTTGACCATCTTCGTTCAATGGTCCAGGGGATCCGCTCTCGGCAACTTTGATTCCATTTTCGGTTTCGAATGCGTAGTTGTAAGAACCATCGGGCGAAATGTCCTGCGATTGACGAAGGATGGCTGGCTGTTCCGACGGATGACCGTGGTGCTGAGCGGAAGCTGCAGCGGCGAAAGCCAGAGTCAAGATCTGAAAAATCGAACAAATTACATTTTTCAAAATGTTATCGCTTGACTTTTTGTATGTTTTTTGCCCATTCGACTTCTTAAAAATTGTCAAAAATATTTGTAATATTCGAGTAATAAAAAAAATCCCCGGTTATTCCCGGTCGTTGCTTGCACTAATTTTTCTAGTATTCATGTTGGAACTTAGCACGAAATTCACTCAAACAGAAACCCGCGGATAAGTTTGATTCACACGAAATTTTGAAATTCAGTAAGTAGACTTAAAAAGACATCATAAAATATTGAAAGAAAATATATTTTTTGTAACCGTTAAAAAAAAATAGTTAATCAACGTATCTATCAGTAGATTTGAGTACAATTGGCAAAAAAGGTGTTCACATCGAGACAGACGACAGATCGGGAAAAACCATATCGTAAATTGGAATATCCGTGAAAAAACCGATTGTAGACGACGAGGAAAGAAAAACACTCACGAGGAACTTCATGTTGATGCTAGTCTGTTTTCGTTGTCTTGCTGATTAAAGCAGAAGAATGTGATTGATATTTGAAGATTGGATGGACGAGTATTTATACGAAAAATCAGAGGATTCCCACCTCCTTTTTTCAGGGCGTCTGGTCTTTTTCACATTGGTGTAAAACCTATCGATATATATAT
>JABSMR010090094.1:0-21074 GCA_018902295.1 Dusona sp. PSUC_FEM 10030013 | reverse complement strand
AGCTCAATGTCCCTGAGCGAATTATTCAACCAGACTCGGAGTTTAAAAAAAGTGCATGGCCATTGTAACTAAAATGACGGTGAACATGACCCGTGGTAGTAACCCAGGGTTAATTACTGTATAATTACCTTGAAGACAACAGCTGACAAAAGTCTCTGATGGGGTTGTTGAGGCGACAAAAATTCGCCGATTACCTTGGTAAGAATATCCGAGGGTGGAAAAAAATCGCCGAGAACTTCGGAAAGAACAGCGCAAAGTACTTGAACCTCAGTTGGATAACCGCGTTTTATACGATCGAATATCGACGCTGTTCTCTCGATGGTGCGTACCAGTGCTTCGGGCTCGATAGCAGGCAACGGTTCCTCGGTTTCGGGACGATTGAATCTGTCAGCTGACTCGGTGTACATGCACGTCAATAATAATTGAAGGGCTGGCAATGCGAGCAAAGGACTCACTTGTCGCAAACGTTCGATCGTCACCTTCACTATTTGCTCCGCTACTCGCCCAACCACGCTACGAGTCGCTATCAAGCGCTCCAGTCCCTGAAATCGAATTTTCATGTGTCTCATCTCAATTATGTCACCCCTCGATTCAGCAATACGTTTGCATATTTATCGATGAATGAAAAATTAAAAAATCGCCAAACTCGAACGTACTCGGGATCGAGAAGGATTTCAAGTTATTTTGTTAATTCCATAATTTGATCAAACTCAAGCATATTAAAAACATTAATTTCATCCAAATTAATAAAAATCGACATTTCCATTTGAGAGACGAAATTTTACGTTTTTCGTATAAATCGAAATCTTTATCATTTGATTTCAAGTCTAGACATAATTTTTTACAAAAAAAACTTTATATTTTATCGTGTGATGTAAAATACGTGGAAATGTTTTTTTAGGTGTTGATTTTTATGAAATGGTCAAAAACTAAACCTGTAGAAATGTTCTATGAAGATCCGTCGAAATATTTGGTAATGTGACTAGAGTGAGAACCAGTTCCAAAACAGCAGGAGCTTCGGCTTCCGGTGGAGTGTCCTCGGCGTGTTCCAAGAGGAAAAATACGAGAGCCCACATTATCCTTTGGTGTTCTTCGCTCTGACCGAGTACCCTTTAATTATTAAATTAAAAAAAAAGCCTGAAGCGAGAGTTTAACGAATCGAAGAATTTAAATGTGACAGAAAAAATTACCCATTCTCCTCCTGTACTTCAATGTGCTTCTGAATGTATTTAATCGCCAATGGATGAACAACATTCATTGTTTCTTCGCAATTAGCCAAAATTGCACTTTGCAAAAGGTACAACATGCCGTGGAGCGCCGTTATACGAGCAGGTAAAAAACTCGATTTCAGACTCAGATCTATCGAACGTTTCACTTTTTCCAACGTCTCGACATCCTAAAAACAGAACGTTGCAATGTTGTAAAAATCTCTTCATTAGACTGTGTTTCCGTCAAACTGTTAACGCTGGGTTACTACCGTTTTTTGAGCTCCGGTCATTAGTACCCTGGGTCTTTACGACCCAGGCAAACATTTTTGAAATATTTTTCTCCAAACAATCGAACAAGTTTCGACTAAATGAATAACACAGAGTTTAATACCAAACTTAAAATAAAGCACATCTCAATTTAGATAAAAATGACAATTGGCTTGGGTCAAAATGACCCAATGGCAGTAACCTCAGGTTAATAAGAAAAATAACTGGAAATAATAATCATACCAGAGGAGCAAGTACAGCAGCCGATTTGCAAATGGCTACGACGAGATAATGATGCAAAATTTCATTCTCGACCATATGAGTCCTGGAAATTTCTAAGCAAGTATCAAGCATCCATTGGAACTGTGCTCTCTCGACGAAAATTTCGGACATGGATAAAAGGGACTTAATAACTTCGTTGAGTAGTCTCGGGGGTGTGTCAGCTCCTGGCATCATCCAACGTGTGTAAAGTTCAATGAGAAATCGTAGACAGGAGGCAACATCGAGCCTCGCATTTTCAAGAGCTATTTGCCGTCGATCTTTCAACGAAATAACGGAAGAACTTAATTTATCCTCGTGCAAAGCGCACACGGACCATAAATAAGGAATGGACAATTGGCTGTACGTGAATTCGAAGGTATTTGGATTTCGCTCGATGTTACCACGATCAAACAAGTGCTCCAGCCTCGTCGAATCTTGTCTCGTCCTTCCAGCGTTGCTGACGAACTCGTACTTAGTCGTCAATATATCCTGGACGATGAGCAGCCTCTGGGAGCTTTTTTTCAGCAGCGCCAGTTGTGGATCTCGTGGATGATGGATCGGTACACTGTTGCCCGGGTTACCAGGACTGGGGAGCAAAAGAGTTTGCATCAGAAGACGCGTTATCGCTTGGACGGCGAGACTCGTCGCTAAACTCTGCAAAGCATCCTCCGAGCGATCAATCTCGTTGGGAGAAAAGCTCAAAACGCTCAAAAGCGCCATCCACATTTCTTCAAACTGGAGCCTCGAAGTCCAGCCTAGAAGCGTCACCCTGAAGATAAATTGCTGAAGAATATCAACTTCCTGGAGAAGATTCGACTCGATTGACAAAAGTGGTAAATTACACTTTGTCGTACCGGAAGGCGTCGCCGTCCAACCGTGTTTCCAAGCGAGGGGCGGTGTCAGAACGAAAGTGTTTACGAGTCGTTGTCTGCTTATGCTAATTATCAAACTTTTCAGAGTTCTCAGCATGAAATCTGGCATGTTTTGCGAATCTTGTTGACGGTTTTCCAGCCAGCAAACGAGTCCACTCATTTCGAGACAAGCATGAGCGTAACATTTCGTGTCTTCGGAATCCAGAGCTTCGCTCAAGCCACGATCGTCCTGGGGAACTAGGGGAGTGCCATTTTTGATTGACCAGTGATTAACGAGCTTTGTGAGAGTCTTGGAAGCCGAACAAATCCACGAATAACGTGCCTCGCTTCCGAATATCCTTGTTATTCCCTCGTTCTTCAACAATTCCTCGGCGCAATTGAGACTCAGTTCGAGTTCGTGAGGCTTCAATATTCTTGTACGTTTTTCATGGAGCTCCAACATCCAGTGCGCAGTTTCCAGGGTGAGAAGACAAAATTTGGCCAAATCTTCGTCGTACTTTTCCACGGTTGGATCGAGGGAGAATTTTTGCATTTTCCATAAGCTCGTCACGTAGTTCGTCACCGAAGGAATGAGGGTGAAAAGAGTTTCCCGATAAATCGTATCGTCAATGAGGTTCGAAAACCTCGAAGTGTACTTAACAATTTTACCGTTGTTCTCCGAGTTGCCGGGATCGTAAATCTGATGTGGTTTCGGCACTAATTCGTTAATGCTACGAACTTTCTCCAAAATACAACTTCTAGCTGATTTGTAAAGAGGAGAAGGTTCCGTTGATTCGTCTCTGGCCACGATATTATTTTCACGATATTTTTCTCTCGTTATTCTGACCCCGAGTCTAACACATTCGGTGAGAATTTTCAGATCGAATTCTTTCGCTCCGAGGATCGAATCGCATTCCTCGAGCTCGAGATTGCTCAGTAATTGTGCGGATTCCGGGAGATCCAAGCTCGCGCAAGGATTGCAACAACGTAATTTAACTTGGGAGTAAAACCACTGACGATCCAATTGAATATTTTTCACTGTGGACGGATTGAAGGGACGGCAATGCTCCAGTTCCAACGGTGACAAATCGTAATAAGCCACCGCCAGTTTGTTCATTAAACTCACGAGGGTCCCGTGCTTTCTTCCTAATTTAGTAGCGTGCAGCGTTTCCATAACTTGCAACAAATCGTCGCGTGGCAATTGCTCGTGCGAATCCTCCGGACTCGAGGCCAAAAGAATCTCCGCTCGTCTGCTCGCGATCTTGGCAGCCATGCGGGAAAGAGCGAGATGTTTAGTTTCGAGGAAACGTGGCACGAGGGCGATTATCACAGCACCGCTTTGGCAATTGTGAGCACCTTCCATACACTGCAACAATCTTTTGACGAACGACGGCCTCGTGAGGTCGAGACAACGTGCCGCTATCGCTTGTACCAAGAGACCACTCGCAGCTGGATTTCTATGAACTGCGGCAGTCACCAAATCTCGAACGGGCGATTCGTTCGACAAATTAATAGTTTCTTCGATGTGATTTACCAAAAGCCACGTCAGTGGCTCGACGTCGTTCAAATTTTCGCAAACGTGATCGCAAAATAATATCGTCCCGGCTTCACGCACGATTCTTGTGTTTATGCAACTCTTTCTTCTTTCAAAATTACCGGAAATGTTCTCAGGATTCACGGCCGCTTCTCCAACGGCTTTCAATTTGGTCCCTTCGCCTATTATCCTGCTACGATTTTCCGGAGTTTCGGCAAAAGCGCTGCTCCAACCAGTCTCCTCGATCCCCAATATTTTCGACCAGAAACTCACTTCGCTGTAATCCAAAAGCGTCATCAGGTAAGCCCAGTGGCAAGTCAACAACGGACAAGTATCCGCTACGTCGAGCATCATCGTGTTCAACCTGGAAATTGGCACGTTCTGCGTCTCGTTTTTACGGATTATTTGCATCGCTGCGTTTGCGATTTTGCAATGACTTCCGGACTCGAACATGTGGACGCACAACTGAAGGAAAAAGGCAAATTGGTGAATGAGACAGGTGTCCTCGTTCGTGGAACCTGATGGCTGGGAAGATTGCATCGAACCAACGTATCGATTAGACGACAAGTGATTAGAGGTTAATAATTTTTCACGATAATCAACGGATTCCAGGAGAGAACGAATTCTCCCTCCGATGAGGTCGATCACGCGAAAAATAAAGTAAGCAAAAATATATTCCGGGGAGATTGAGGAGGACTGGACGTTGGTTGCGTTCAGAGGATCCGCTGCCGAATAAATCGTGTCGAAAAGTCCAAGGGTGTGGACCAAATCGGTCATGTAAACGCTGAGGTCCGACAACCTCGCGAGCATCGTTTCTTCCTTTGCGTAAGCGACCAACGTGAGTAAAACAAGGTTAACCATTCCCAACCAACGTTTCAGACGAACGAGAGGTTCATCGGTGCTCGGCGATACGGTGAACAGGACTTTTAAGAGCGGGTCGACAGGCCTGAAGACAGTGGGCGAGACGGCAGCAAAAAGCTTCATCAATGCAGAATCCGCTTGTTTGGCTTCGACGCGAATTTTGCCTGAAGCCAAAAGAGGCAAAATCGTATCGGTTGATAAACGGGACCATCGTCGCCATTTTTCTTCGCCGTTGCCGTCGTCTTCGTACCGCGATTCCGCCACGCATCTAGCCAAAAGGTCCAACACTCGTGGATACTCGATTAATCGAAGCATCGTCGTCATCAAAACTTCTCGTGTTGTTTCGAGCTCTCTTTGATCAGTGGGGTTTTTCGTTGTTGCTGATGATCGACCCAAAAATATGTCTTCGACTGTGGGTATCAAAGCTGGAATACAGTGACTCGTCGGCGGTTGTCCACTCGCCATTAAACCGTCGCAAAGTTGTATTATTTTTGGCACGTCGATTATATTCTTTGAGTGGAATTTCTTGTAGGAAAGGTGCACGAGAAAGGAGAAAATTTTGGGCAACAATTGCTCCGTTTTTTTAATCTGAGCTTCGTCGATAAAGGCGAATTGATCCAACACGAAACCTATGAATATCTTGTCCGTGTCCAGAAGACAATAATTCACGTGCAATTGTACCAGCTGAGTCAACAAAGACAGTACTTGACACTGGAATTCCACCGCACCGGTCGTCGTATATTGCTTCAAAGACTTTATCACCATCGGCTCAAAAATCTTGATGAAAGATGTCACTGACGTTTTTTGATTAGTCACACGTGCAAAACTCTTAAAAACCGATGATAATTTGCGGTCTTCTCGTCTCCGCATTGAGCCAATCCAACTGAAATGAAAATTGCATTTTTTTTTTATTTCCATTTGGTCGAATGCGTGTCAAAAATCGTTTGATGATTAATATTTTTTTTATGTGCTCTATGTATTTTCCATTGAACTTGAAAATTTCAAAAGAACATTTTATTCGAGACTTTTTTGATGTCAGTGTGTCCCAATTGGACGAAAAATCAAATTTCTTGCAATGTATTATCTAAAAAGTTGATTAAAAAAGGAAGAAAATTAGTTTTCCTTCACCTCGATGTGTCGATTTTTAAGAAAATTACAACTCTTTAAAATTCAGCTCCCCTGTTCCCCCGCCCCAGCGACCCGATTTTCATGAAACTCTGACTAAGCCGATTTTATGTTTAAACCTAAACCCCTCAAATCTATTTTTCCAAACGTAAACCTTACAACGAGGTCGAAAACAACCCCAATCTCCTCTTCAGCGTAAAATGTTCCTCATATGCGATAATCAGGTCTAATTATACACGATTCTCTTCGTTTTTTAGTAACGAAGAGAAAGGTGCATGATAAAGTCACATTGGGTGATCATTTAATGACAAAAATTTCACAAAACGAAAAAAAGTTTTGACAAAATGGAAAAAAGAGGTTTTGCACTTGAAAATTTGGGGTCGTTTTCGATCCCGTCGTCGAGGTCTGAAATAATTTGATATAATTCATTTATAAAATAGAATATTTTTCAATTCTACAGCGATGGCACCTTGAGCGAATCTTACCCCGGGTCTGGTTCGTTTCCACCCCTGCAATTGTTTCCCATAGCTTTAATAGTGTCTGCCATATGTCTGGCAGGTTTTTGAAAGCATTGCGCGTACAAGCCTCTCCGAGTATCGTCTCTCCGGAGATCTCCACTTTTTTCAGGATTTCTTCCAGCCTCGAATTCACTCCAGCGAGCATTGAGATTTGTGCCAAAGAGACTCTTCAACAATTGGCGAACGCACTGTACCGTGGTAGTTGGCGAAAGTGTTAGAGTAGTTTGGAGATAGTGTAAAATTTCATCCGCGTGTTTGCTCGCCTCTGTGGTCCCAACGATTTCCAAAATTTGCGACATGACTTCGAGACAAGCATTGAGAAGTGCAAGATACATTTTACTCGCTTCGGAATCGAGAGTGCTAGTGTAATTGGCATGGGCCAACTTAAGTGTATCGTAGAGTTTCATGTAATGCGGCATAGGAAAAAAATTGCCGGTCAATTCTTTGCCAACTTTGAGCACGCCGATTCCACGTTCTCGCTCCTTGAGTTTCTCGTTCGGGGAGACTTTTTTCCTCGGTGAAAGTGACTGAGCCGAAGGTAGGGACGGCAGGGAAGATTTGGCACTTGGTGGAACAAGCAGAATTCCATCGATAACGTGAACATAAATATTCAAAAGTCTTGCAACATGAGTAAACAAAAGTTCTAAATGGCGATTCGTCGTTTTGTCCTCGAAAAGATTCCACAAACCTGTCGAATCATTGGAATTGCCATTTTTATCGTTATTCGCATCGTTACTGGGCTTCAGAGCGTGCAGAGCGATTCCCGAAATTACGTTCCCCACCAATATTATCAAATGTCGATGAATCGACAAATCTAGGCTCACTGGCGACGAGGATAACATCGAAGTCACCAGAGACAAGAGTCCGTTGCCAATGGGCGTTAAAACGTTGTTCGTCAAACCAACTTCGCTCATTTCTGCAGTTCTACTCGATCCACTTGTTTTCGCCTCTTTTTTTGCTGGCAATTTCACTACGAAACAATCCCAAGCCCGAGGATAAACCGTCGTTGAATAAATCTGGCTCAAATTACTCAAAGCTTCGCAACAACCGTACGCAAAATATTTCGATGTATAAACGAGCAATTTTTCCGTTAGTAAATTAATGATTATGGATAGAGAATCTTCAAATTTTTCATGATTGTCTCGCTTTCCTGAGTCAACGTAAAACGAATAAAATGGCTCGATCAAAGTTTCTACCATTAGCTTGTACTCCATTTGACACGTTCTCATTGACAGCGGATCGGATATTATCGTTGAGAAATAATGCTCCGTGTAGTGTGAAGCTTTTCTCGTCACTTCGTTCTCGTTAGGGTGCTGATAATACAGCGATGGAATTATCCTGAAAAAAAAAACAAAACAAAATAATAATTAAAAAGGTAATAAATCAATGTGGCCATATAGTAGATCTTGGGAAAGAGCGACAAGAAGAAAAGAAATGAAATGTTAACGTTACTATCGTTGGGTCCTTTTGACCCAGACGAAAATCGACATTTTCGATTAAATTAACGAGTTAATTTATGAGTTACTTCTATTTTTGCTTACCTAACGATAGCTTCGCTCGCAGCATCCCGAATTCTCGGATCCAAATCCGCTAGCAAAGTGAGCAAAGCCTTTATCGCGTTTTCTTGAAAATCATAATTTCCAGTAACGTGTTTAACTGCTATGTAGGGCAATTCGCTCAATACTTTGGCCAATTGTACTTTTACGAGAAAATAAGGATTGTCGACTAGACGCAAAAGTTTATTCATTGCTCGAACTCCCAAATGATTGTCTTCTGACTCAAGAATATCCGTCAGACAAATATTCAGGGACATTAGAGTTTGACGACAGGCCGTTGTCGAATCATCTTCCAAGCCCTGGAAAATAATCGAGTTACAAAAGTTCGTTTTTCTCAGTGCAACAATTTATTAACTACGTGAATTGAATATCTTTTTTTACCTTTATTAAAAAATTGATGAGATTCTCTAGCGGCACAGCCTTCTCGCCCGGACGTTGATCAAACAATTTTTCCATTTTGCTGTAACTGCCTTTACAACGAGCGTAAACAGCAGTCAAATAAAGTCCAATGAGCATCGTCACGTTTCCTCTTATCTGAGGATCCGGGTGCCCGGAAAACAGCAAAATATCAGACATCATTTGTTGGTTCCCATCGAGTGTTGGATCTTTGGCCAGTGTGCTCGATAAAATCCTCGGATAAAGGCGCAAAATATTTCCTATGCAAGTCAGAGCCAAGGATTTTACGCTAACGCGAAAGTATTTGTCGGGGACGAGTTGCCCACGATTTCCCGTGAGCAGGAATGACGACGTGAGGTAACGACATGCGTATATCAACGGGACATCCACGTCGGTAAAAGATCCAATGTCAATTCTTTCTTGTGGCATATTCGAGACTGTGATTAGCGACGAGTCGTCCGAAAAATTCAATTCTTCTTGGATTATTGTTTCCTCGTCCATTTTTTCATTTCCCACCAAGCTTGGCTGCTCCGGTTTTATAACACGATCCAATGAGGTTTCCAGATCAATGGTATCGTCGGTTAAATCACCTATGTTGAAATAATACGAACAAACATTCTAAAAACAATTTTGTATTTTGGATGTCCCATCACAAATGTCCTTGGAAACTTAATTTCGGAACCGAATTCCAAGTGGAAAAGTCAAATAACGCTTTTTGATCGGACTCCCTCCATTGTGAATTACTAAATATTAAAGTTGGAGGATGCGGTTTATTGTATAGCGCATATTGCCGAAGCGGTTGGAATTACAGCAAAAGTCCATAGGACTAATTTTGTAGAGCCTGAAATTTCCTACAGAAAAGTCCTGGACAACAATTTTATATCTTGAATAGTTTGATTGGTAGAGCGAATCAAAAGAATATTCGGTTTCCAAGGGATACGCGTGAGGCGTACGTGTTTAACAGTCGTTTCGCTAGTGACGCCGGGGACTTTTTTGTAAGAAATTTGATGCCCTACAAAATTCGTGCGATAAACTTTTGCTCTATCTCCAACCATTCCGATAGTATGAGTGATAAAGGTATGCGCGATTCGGAAATCGGTCCTGGATTTAAGTTTGGCTTATTGACCATTTTACGACAATGAAATATTTTAATTGTCCAATAATTTACACGATGAAAAATAGTGACCTCGTTTTGCCATATTATCAACCAACCGATGTATTCATTGAATAAAAATTGACCTCTTGTACCTACTGTCAATCGAGCGATTACTCATCGAAAACTGATTTTCCGAATGATTGTCTGACATTTCCAAAATCCCGCAGCTCATGGAGGGTGTATCAGTTTGCGATCGATGATGGTCACTGAAATTATTAGTGGAGTCGGTGATCCATTTTTCGACTTTTGGTTCAATCTCCGGAGTATCTGGTTCGAAAAGTGTGAGTCTGGATTCCGTGTGATCGCCAGAAACCGTTGTAGTCGCAGAGCTCATTTGTCCCAAGGTAATTCGCGTTGCATTTTCCACGGCGATTATTTTGCTACTAGGTATTCCTCTCTCCGATGTCAAAATTTTCACGAGTTCGTCCTCCGGCGATTGAAGAAGTTGTGAGAGCGTTTCAAGCGCTGCGTTTACCATGTTGTGATTCGAGTGCCATTTCGCGTAATGCAAACACAAATCGTAAATTTGCACGAGACAATCGATTCGACATGTTTCCAACTCGATTTCCCCTTCCGGAGGAACTTTTATGTGAGGCAGAATTATTCTAAGACAGCCGAGAACTCCGATTACCAATGGGGTGTTGTCTTCGGTCTGTGACACTGGCACCAAAGTATCTGCGTTTAAATGTCAAAAAAATCAGAACGATTGTAGCGTCACGTGAATTATCGGAGCGTTTGAAGTCTCGTGAAATAGTTTTGAGTTTCAAATGATCGATGCAATGAAATATAGTCGTTACGATACCTAAATTATGATTGATCCAATGAATAATTGATGTTTATTGTTCTCGCGTAAATTTTATTATTTACCTATGAGATTTCTTAGCACGTAATTCAAGAAAATTCGAGGCTTTCGACAATGCAAGCAAGTTGTTAATATCATGCTAGCTGCGTTTCGTCGAAATACCGCCTGAGGTGAAGACAAGTTTGGATAGAATGCTTTGAGAAGTGTCTGAAATAAGTTTTTCTATCGTCAAAACGTATATTTCTTAGTGTTCAGGGAACTAATTGTGATGAGAGTTATTCGTACCTTCACATCCTTGTCCGTCATAAATGGTCCTAAACTCTTTAGTATCAAGGGCAAAGATTGGGCTAATGTATCGAGTACGGAGTCTTCGCTTCTTTGGGTAATCGCAACGATACATGGCAATAGATTTGACACGTAAGCTTTCCCCTTCATCGGCCTTATCGTATGACTGAGAACAGCAAAACGCCACAGTGCTGCGCGCAATGACCTTGCCGACCCATTTTTATTGATCATGTTGTACAGAGCGAACTGCACTTTTATTATATTGCTATCCGCCATTGACTGTGAATAAAGAATATTTATTGAAAACACGTGAAATTAAACTAAATTTAATTTTTGTAAACAAAAAGTTAAAGATTGAATTAAAATTTTGGAAATTTTCTAAAAATACTAAGAATTCGTCAATTTTTGCAATTTATAGTCAATTAACTTGCAACAATAATTGGAGAAATATAAATGGGCACAAATCATTATTTTTAAATAAATTCAAAGAAATTGAAAAACTTTTTTCATGTTTTTTAGAAATATCCTGGACATAAATTAAAGTTTAGACTTCAATATTGCAGTGTTTGAAAATTTGAAAATTCTATTTGTTGTCAAAGAGTTAGGAACAAAACTTTTGTAGGAAAGAATAAATATAGCTGATTATGAAAATTTTCAATACTCTTATGATCCTGTTGAGACATTCGTCCGCTAACATTCGAACGTCCGATTCGGAGTCGTCGCACAGTTCGAGCAAACGACTGATGGAAAGACTGAGGACTTGGGAAAAGTGTGGTGCAGTTTTTACGGCCGGCAAGCACATGTTCTCCACTATGGTGGTGCAGCAGGCAATTTTCTCCGCTTTCCTAGATTTATAGAAAGCGCATTAAATTCAATTACCAGTGTTCAGTCATTTATTTTTATATCTAATACAAACAATCGTGATTTTCCTCAATTATATTAAATGTTTGGATAATTAATTCCTTGAATTGCCATAAAAATATTCCCTAATTGATGACACAGGAAATAAAAGATTTTTCAAACTTTAATCCTTTGTCTACACACGTTTTTTCTAATTCTGGGCTGTCCATCGGTGCAAATTTGCATATTTCATTTGCAAAACCTTTTTTTTTTTCAATTTTGTATCTCTGACCCGAACGATCCAATTTAAATTGATCACGGATGATTTGAAACCCTCCAAATTTTGAGACACGAATGATACTCAACAAAATGAGAGCAAAAAAAAATAACCTAATCATATCAGAAGAAATACTGTGTTTATAAAAAAAACTCCGAAATTATCGAAAACTGGAGTTATGAACCTGCGTCAGCCTGCGGCCAAAGGATTACCATTTACAAAATGTTTCATGGTTGTTTTGGAATTCATTTTCATGTCAATTTAAATGTAATTGGTGGTTTTTTTGGTTATTGAATAAATGATTCATAATTTTTCGTCCAAACAGAAATGATGAATATCGAGGAAAAAACAATTTTCTTTGGACTTTGGCTTTATCAAGAAATGTTCGAAGTAAAATTTGAGACTGATTCGAAATAATCAATGGAATAAGAAGGTTTTATTGGAATGACATTAATCGTATTATTGAAAATGTTTAATAGTTTCATTCAAGAAATATAAATCGTGCAATTAACAATAATGAAAACGAATATTTGATCTACCTTGCAGCATGATCGGTGAAGCTGTTGGTGGTCTGTTGAAAATTTCTTATTGCATCGACAGCTTTCATAGCAGTATTAAGAGCTTGCGCCATTGTTGTAATATTCATTAGCAACAAAAAGTGTCAATTATTAAAAACAATAATCACACACGACGTCTCGTATCCATTGTATTCGTATTTGAGGCTCGCGTTAATTAAGCGAGCAAATAACAATAAAGTGACGAACGAATCATAACCAAAGAACTGTTACAGTTTCCTGCCATTTGTGACAGGCGGATCTTCTCCTGTGTGATGTGTGACACGACCGCCACACTGGCACGTAATAACACGAATTACATGCAACAATACGTGTGTGTCGCTGATTTGAATCGGCGCACACCGAGCCACCCAGGAAGTGGCGACGCCAAGCGACAGGAAAAATAAACAAAAAATTGCGTTAAGAATTTTCCCGCGCTCGCGACGATACGCTCCTAGATGTCGCTGCGTGAGGACGACCCAATCACTGCTTGGAAAATGGCAGAAGCTTAAGAAGTTTCTCATTTACACATCGCACAATTGTGTTATTACCGGAAAACATTTTTCACCGAAGCCAAGTTATATTTCAAAAGAGCCACAACAAAGTTTCCATTGCAAACATTTTTTACCCCCGAATTATCACTAAAAAAAAAAGGCGTCGAGGTAAATATTCAAAAAAAAGAACAAATTCTATCGTGCGCTCATTGAATCCTCGCGAAATTTTGTCACATTGTTTGTATTCTGCAGAGTTGGGACAGCAAATCTTCGCACATTATGGATCTATTCTTTGTGAACGCGGTCGAATTTTTAATGTGAAAAAAATGCTCGTTTTATAATACAAATAAAACAAAATGTGGTTCGAACGAATTGGCACACTTTGAAGACAGCTTATTTTTGCTTTATGAAATGTTTCAAGTTCAGCAAAATTCTCTCAGCGGCCTGAGGTAATTCTCTCATCAAGAAATGAAGAAATATTATTTCTTCAAATATATTCGTACAAAAGAATGCCAAGAAAATTTTTAATATTCATCAATGTCAAGTATAATTTTTTCTTCTTGGAATAATTTCGAGTTGAGATTCCTAACTCGGGTCATTTTGACCCAGGCAAAAACTGTTACTTTCCAGTGAATCGGAATCTACTTTATTTTATTTCGACCTTCGAGGAACATTGTTTTCCAACATTGACAGCCGCCCGGGCCATAAAGACCCAGGCTAGTAATCTAGAATTAACTGAAATTCAACAATTCAAATGTTTTTCTCAAAAATTATACAATATTCGTTTTTTGGATCATGTTTAAAAAAAAATATGGTAAATATTCACGAATCAGGTTTATTCTGCAGTAAAATAATGAAAAACCAGTTTTTAAAAAAATTGTAATTTACATGGGTTTTATAGTGACACAAAAATCCGCTATTGAAAAAAGTCATTTTCTCCGACGCAATATCAATGTATATAACAGTTTCGAAGCAATAAATCAGAACAAAAAATCTAAACAATTTTTCCGAAGAGCTATAATTCTGAATATTTACCAAAACCAACTATAATTTCTTGGTTTTATTATTGTAAATTTGGATTCATAATAAATTGAATAATATTTTAATTTCCAGCATCCATCATCTTTGTATTATAAAAATCATCGATGACCTAAAATGCCAGGTTGCGCCGCAATTGGTTGCAACAATCGCAGCGAGAAAGGTTTTACTATGAAATGTTTTCCGCGTAATCCAAAGTTGAGAAAAATTTGGACGGAAAGAGTATCGAGAGCAGATTGGGAGCCGTCGAACAATTCGTTTCTCTGTCACGTGCATTTTGAGGCGGATCAGTGGACGATAACGCAAAGCGGAAGGATAAAATTGAAGAAGAACGCGATACCGTCGATATTTACAGTGACATCGACGCGAAAGTCACCGAGAAAGCGAAGAAAGTTTGCTAACGGCGAAGAGGAGGACATTTACATAATCGAGTATTTGGACGATCCTACAAATCGTAAATTATCGTCAAGAGTTAATTACGATCGTTATACAACGAGCCATTTGACTACGATAATAGAAAGACCGGCCTACCCGCGACCTTCCTCTCGTACGGCGAGTGTAATTGTCATGGATAAAACCGAAGTGCCCGAAACAATCGTCGTTTCCGACGACAAGAGTGACACGAGCACGAAAGAGCCGAAACAAACAAACGGCGTTTTTAACGACTCGAAAATTATGGAAACCACGAACAACTCGGACATCACTATAAAAAAAGAATCTCCGCGGAATTCGGATCACGAGCTGGACGACATCGAGGAAAAATTACGATCGATTTGTGATGGTGAGCCACAGAGCGACGACAAAAATGCTATAGAACGAGAAATTAAGAAAAAGAGTGAAATAGTCGAGGATAAAAGCATAACTGTAAAGTTCAGCGATGAAGAAAAGATTGCACCTAAATATTTGAGTAACAGTAACAGTGAAAAGCTGACAAAAAGTGAAGAAAACGTTGATAGAAATACGAGTAGTCGTAAAAGACGATCGACTCTCGAAATGACGACAGATGCGAAAAAGCCTGTCGTTACGAATATTACCAATGGAATAATCAGCCCGAATGAAAGTTCTGAAAAGCCTGTCAACGAGGCGTCTGCAACGACGAGAAGATCGACGTTTACGATTAAATTAACGGGGATCGATGAAGACGTGACAGAAATTGTCGAGGGTTTGGGAACAGAGCCAATTTTGAAGTACAAGTCTAGCAATGATTTGTCCAACAGCAACAAGAACTTGGTCACGTCGGTAATATCGGTGACTGATACCTACGTAATAAAATCGGAAAATCAGGAAGAAGAGAGGATGCGAAAACCCGGACTATGTCGTTCGCCAAGCCTGGAAATCAAGAAAGAAACGTCGGAAATAAATGGAGTGGACAACAGAGGATCGACGAAGCTTTCGTTAGAATCACCGGAGGACGATGACAACACGATGGATTGTCAACGACTGAAAAAAAAGATCAATTTCCAGGAGGACGTGATAAGAAAGTTAACGAGTCAATTGAACTCCAGTAAAGAAACTCAAATATCGACGAATTACATGAGCACCAGATCTCAAACTAAAGGAAAAGTAATCATTCCAAAAAGTTGCAACGGTGATTGTCAGAACGAGGGCAAAGACAAATTGTTCAAAGATTTGTCCAAAAAAATGGACATCTCAAACGAGACAATTTCGAGGCTTCACAAGAATCTGAACGAAGAAAGGCAGAACGTAAAAAACGCGTTGTTACAAATTCGCCAAAGGGACAATCGCATCAAAGAATTAAACTGGAAATTGAACAAAGCATCGAAATATATCGAGAGAGCTGAAAAAAATGCAAACAATTACAGGAAAAAAATGATGAATCTTCAAAATTTGGTCGCTAAGAAAAACCTCGAAGCCGAACCTTGTGGAAGTTCGAATAATTCGAAATTGATGGAACAAACAAATATTATTAGAAATGAATTCACAACTTTTTCGAGCGATGTTTGCCCTATGAAAACCACTGAGGAACACGATCAGGGCACAACGAACGAGGACGTCGTTTGTCGAACGGTTCAAGATATTTTCGAAGAGAGCAATCACGGTGACGATGATCCAATGATCGATAATCCTGAAGATTTCATGCGTCAATTCGCAGGTTCTCTTTAGACCTGACGATTTTTTCCCTCTTCCGTTGATAAACAAAGTACGAGTTTCTCATTAAAAGAAGAAAAAAAAAACACGAAAATTCGATCTCTTAAGGGGGACCCCGGTGAACCTTTTAAATCGTCGAGGTTTTTTCCGAATATGATAATACTTTGGGTCAGTGTGTCCGTTAACTAAAAGCTGAAAATCAATTGCAACACCGCCGAACCGTATTCCCGGTCTAGAACGCGAAAACCCGAAAAAATGATTGAAATGTCTAATTTTTTGTCGTTTGCAATAACAGATTTTTTCACAAATGTATTTTCAAGTATTATTAACAAAATCCAATAACTTCGGAAAAATAGCATTTTTTTCGTTGATTTTTTGATTTATTTTATTGTTTTATCTAATTTTCTACAGAAAGTTGATCGCATTCGAGTTTTATTAATTCTTGACATTCTTTCAGAATATTTATTAAGAAATTTGAAGCACTTCAAAACTGTTATTATTGAAAGGCATGCACTTTAATTTAATTCTCAAATTTCCTATCGTTTCAATAAATCGACGAAGAACAATTGTATTTCTGCGAAAAATGATTGGATTACAAAGTCGTTGCCTATTTTTTTCCAGTTTGCACGACACAAACGTGTGAAAAAAAATCTGCGATTGGCAACGAGGTTTTCCGGTTCGGACCGGAAATACAGTTTGGCAGTGCAGTTCTTACAGTTGTTCGTCAGTTTTAAGAAAATAGAAACGCTCACTCAAAGTACTATAGTCGGACAAAGCCCTGGCGGTTTAAAAATGTCATACAAAGCCTCCCTTCAACCGTGAATTTGTGAATAAACATGAAAACTTGTGTCCATAGTATCGTTTCGGCAAGACCACTACTGTACATAAAGTGAAACCTTCGAATTTTCATATTTACCGTTTTTTGTTTGTTTTACTGTCAAAGTATACATGCAGTGATCTATATTTATGCGAGTGATTGAAAAAAAAAAAGAAATAAATTGTGGAAACAAGATCGAAATATAATTGTTAAAAGCTCATACACGCCACTTGGATCAACTGTCGTGCGAAGTAACGCTCAAATGATGTAAATAACTTGTAATTAGCTTGGTACCGTCGATGTAACAACTCAATGAAATATTTTCACCTTCCTTGTCTACGTTCGATTCATTGTTCACCACTGGTAACACCAGAATATTTTTTCGCTTCAAAGCTTTACGGAGTTTCAAGAGTGTCGGATAGGCCTTGCTCTCCCTTATCAAATTTGGATCTTGCTTGTAAACATCGTTCGTTGCGATTCTCGCAGCTTCGTAATTCCAGTGCAAATGATCTTCTAACCACGGAGGCATCTGATTGTTTCCCTTCAGAGTAACATTATTGGGAGTGCATCGTTCGATCAATTTCTCCTCGATGTATCGATACAACAATGTACAGACTCGGTCAGGATTTTGATAAGGAACCAAGCTGTAGAGATGGTCAATTAAATTTAACTCGAGCTCACTAGCATTGGGTCATTTTGGCCCAGGCCCACTATATTCAATTTGATTGAAAATCATTTTTTTTTCTAATTTTGACTCTAGCGGACCAAATCGTTTTACGCTACAGAATTTTGAAAAAAACCGTTGAAAAGTATCCTTCGAGAGTTATGAGCTCGCAAAGTTGCCTGGGTCATAAAGACCCACGGTAGTACGACCGGGACTCGTAAGGAAGTAACTAAGGGAAAAAGATTTGGAAATAAAAAAGGGGCATTTTACCGTATGGAAAATCTGGCAGTGACTTTTTTTGGGATCGCTAATTTAATAGGATTTTCGCCCCGTAAGTTGCTGTCAATAAAATGTAAAACGAATAAAGGATGGCGCCAGACATTCATGAGCGTTCGTTTGGCTTTTCCATCAAGAGCGAGCTTTTTCAACCCAGCTATTTTTCTGTAATCTTCAATGTTGACTCTGAGCTTGTGATAAATATCTTCCTCGTCAGGAGTGATTTGTACTACGTCGTCGTAAAATTCAGGAATATTGAAGCGACCCTTATCGTCCACCAGAGTGTTTATAATAAATAGAATATCTTGAACAGGCTCGTACAATATTCCGCCGTATTCTCCACTATGGAAATTCTCCATCGGGCCGTCCACGGTAACGTCGAAATAACAATATCCTCGAGAGCCATGAATCAGACAAGGATCTTTTTTGCTGATCCATTCTCCGTCGTTTATAAGAACACAATCAATATCCTTTAAAAATTCTTTTTTCAGCTTTTCCAAAGCTTCCTCAACACCGGGACTTCCGGCTTCGTGCATCGATTCTGCGAATATTTTTTTTCGTACCAACGATATTTTTTCACCGTTGAGTTTATCGTTTTCTTTTGCAAACTTACTCATTTACGAAATTAATTACCACAAAATATTTTCACGTTTACTGGAATTTCCAAGCCTTGAACTTTGTACACCTCTATAGCATGGAGGAAGCAAAGCAAAGGTCCCTTCATTTTCGCAGTTCCACGCCCGTACAATATTTTGTCTTTTTCAATCAATTCGAAAGGATCAGTCGCCCACGATTCACGAGCCACGTTCGCAACGTCCAAATGACAATAGTACAAAAGTGTTTTCGCACTTCCACTTCGTCCCAAAGTTCCTACTAGTATCAGCGGTATTTTGACCTAAAATTTACAAGCCCCTTATTCTTCCACGTGTAAATTACAAACCGGAAGTTACCGAAAAACTACAAAATTAACACCATCGCTACTACAGGTTTTTTTTTCAATTAAATGGAATACCGACGAATTCGATCCTTCCGGTGTATAATTTCCAACGTCCTTGAGTTGAACATGAAACCCAAGCCCTTTCAATCGCTCTTCCAACCATTCGATCATCGAGGACAATTTATTGTGAGATTGTGAATCGCTGCTCATACCCGGAATCGCAACGATTTCTCTCAATTCTTGAACATACTTTTTTTTCTGAGTATCAATGTACTTGAAGCACTTGGTTATATGTGGCGGCGGAGGAGCAGGCATGGCTCGGAAATTCGATTATTGGAAATGAGACGTGAATCTCTGAATGAGTGATTCTCTGAATGTCAAAAACTGTCTTTGGCGACGATAGACTTTTGTTTCGATTTATAATTACTATTTTTGTCTCAACTCAATACTAAGGACAAAATGGCAACGAAGTATTTATCAATTTTATAACTACTATGTTACAGTAAATGGACTAAAGTGCTGGAGCACTTTTCGGGTTGAGAGAATTCTTATCCTTCGTTGGCTTTTCTTTTACTAGTGCATCTTCAACTTTGTTGCACTCGCACCACGGAGTTATCGTTTTATCACAGTTCAACGAAATATTCAATATTGTCAATGTCGCATCGGATATCGTTGCGTTTATCGTTTGAGTCAATTCGTAAGATACGTTATTAAGGCCTGTTTGACGGTCACGCTTTCTCGTAATCTCGCGCTGATTAAAACATTTCGCCATGTCCCGTTTACGATGGTTCTTGTCGTGTATGTGCCTGAAATTACCATTTTTGTTCAATGTTAATGCAAAACAATCAATTTATCAAATAATTAAACAAATAAAATGATGAATTACTCAATTTTTTCATTGAAATTTTGATTAAAGTTTTATTAATTACTTGAACGTGTTGTGTGTTCCTGTCGATATATTTTGGGGCCTTTTCACTCCCAGAGCGGCTTCTTTTAATCTCACGTAAAATTCATCGTCCTCCAATCCCCAACCCCAATATTTGTTCGACATTCCATTCACGAGCTCAAAATGTTCTCTGCAAATATAATTATTCGAAATATATTAAAAGCGGATTGAAAGATTGATAGAAATTTGATTGAATTCATTAATTTTTGATAATTATTGTCTAAATAATTGTAAAATACTTAGAGTCCGTTTTTACCTTCTGATTAAAAGTATTCCTCCTATAAATGTTGAATAATGATATCGAGGGTGGAGTTCAGGTGACGATACGTGAAATGGACCATTGGCGGGAAATTTGTATGATAATTCGTCGTTAATAGGCAACAAATCAACATCGTGCATCGCAATATAATCGAAATTGTTTTTTACTTGAAGAAAACCAACGTTTATTAACGATGCTCTGTTGAATCTAAATCTGTCCACCTGAAGTCAAATTCATATATTTTGAATAAAGTCAGAACTTATATTTAACAAACAAAATGTTGAAGATTTGTAAAAAAATTGATACATTCCAATTTTTCAATCATTTTCTCAAGAAACATTTCACGGAATTAACAATGAATTCTTCTCAACATTCTTCGTAAGTTCTAAATTAAAATCGGATGGTGTATTTTCTTGATAATTTATCATTCTAACAAATTGTTCAACAAAATTCATATAACGTGACAAAAATTCATAAGAAACTTAGGAAAGAAAGGCAAACAGCATTGCGACGCTCCAAATCTTAAAAATGGTTATTCTTCTTGTTTCTTTTCCATGGATGCAACGTTAAACTTTTAGTTAATTTTACCGAGACTTTAATTTTAGGTACAAAAACTGTTCAATCTTTTTTTTTTCATTCCGTCACAAATTGCAAGTCCAAATCTGTACGCTGAAATTCAATAATTCAAAAAATTGACAAATCAACAAATAAGAAGGTACAATCTTGGTGTTTCATTGCGTTTCATTAATGGAAATTTAAAATATTTGTTACTCACTTGATTCAATATGAATATGTGGTAATTAATATTTTGCTTGTCCAAAAAATTTTTCATGTGAGGAGCAAAGGACAAAAGTTCCTCAAATCGATCTCTAAATGGCACTAACAAGGCTAAACGGTGCTCAGAACTTTTGAACTTTCTGATCAGCCGACTCGAAACTTTTCTGTTTTCGTACTTGTCGACAGGTTCGTCATCCCTGCATTTACACTCGTCTGAAAAAGGCAAAGTATTTATTTCTCGTAATGTGAAAGAAGTCCAAAAAATT
>JABSMR010090093.1:0-12729 GCA_018902295.1 Dusona sp. PSUC_FEM 10030013 | reverse complement strand
CTCAACTACGCCATTGGTTTCGCCGTATCCAACCTCAGGGCATAGTTGAGTCAACTACGCCTCCGTTCTCAACACTATGCGTTTTTTTCAGTGTAAATATAGTTCATTAAAAATGAATGGGAGAGTGATTGATTATGAATTTATAGAGATTTCATGTTTTTAAACAAAATTAATTCACTTCATGTTGTAGTTAATATTTAAGATTCTTTTAAACGAATTTAACTATTGAATAATCGAATGAAATGTATGCATCTTTGTTCAAAACGCATTGAAATACGGTTAAAAAAAACTGAAATAAATTAAAATTGAGTAGCGACTAATATTGGTTGATTTATCGTGCTTTAATTCATTGCACCAAACTTATCTAGACGTAAGAATAGGTTGCCGAGAATAGAGGACAAGTAGGGACGAAGTAATGGTCCAAGATCGTGGCTAAGGGGTTGAACTTGGTTGAACCTTACATGGAATCTTAGATTCCAGATATCCTGGGGTGAGAAAGGGGGAAGGGAAGAGATTCTTCGTGGCTCATATATAACATGTAGTCGTCGTATCTCGTCTCACTCGGCTTGGACAACCTGCCGTTGTCCGTTATGCATTATAATTGTTCACGACCGATCGTGCACAGAGATATGCTACCGATAATGGGTCAAGCTATCAGGAAACGACGTTCCTCACACTGTTTATTATCTATATACATAGGAGAAATATATAAATAAATATGTATGGGCTGTTGTAGAATTCGCGTTGCTCCGTTACAGGACGAACAGATCGAAATTTTGGACATGAAAATCGGTACAAACTTTTCTTGTGCCAAAATGATTAATTTTTCTGTGCCATTGAAATAAATGCTGTGAAGAAAAATCAAATTAAGGACTAGTCCATGTGCGAGTTGGCAAGGGAGCGATTGGCAAGGATATATACATAGGGGGCGAGAATCTCGTGTCCCAAGAGTCGCAAGGACTCTCTGCTGGTCGAAGAAGAAGGCGATTCATTAGTCGAACAACACGGAAGTGTTGGGGACCACTCTCCCAGCTTCACCTCGCCCCTATGTGAATCCGTGTGTGGTCCCTTCATTTTTTCTTCTTCTCTTTTCCTTTCGTCGACTTTTTTTTTCCTTTTTTTCTTTATCGACTTGGTCGCGCGTAGACGTTATATCTGTTTCTCTTTCCCCTATATATCCCGATGCCTCCTTACGACTGATGTCCCCTGTCCAGGGGTCAAGCTCGGAGAAACCCGGAAGACATGATGGATTTCAATTTCATCTCAACTCTGCATTTTTTTCTTCATCTTCTTCTTCCTCTTATTCTCCATTCTTATTACGATTCGACGCTCTTATCGATGACGCTATTAATTTATGCAGTGACAGAAACGATAGGATCTTTACGGTTTTTTTTTAACTTTTGTTTTTTAATTGTAAACATCCCTTGATTTATATTGTCTAGAATTTTTTAAAATCGATATTTATTGGGTTTTAGGAATGGATAAATTGGAACGCAGTTGTAATTTTCATGAGTTTCGGAATTTTAGTTGTAAAGTTTGCTTTCTTCGGCACTCCATTTCTACTGGAAAGGTCCTCGGCCCTTTTAGCCAAAACGTATGTCCAGTTCAAGCCAACAAGTTTACATATATGTACATTTATGTCTTTGTGTGTGTACATGTATATATATATATATTACGTATATGCGGCACAAAAAAGCACCAAAACGACGACTCGAGATGAGGAAGATAAAAAAGAAACGTAAGAGAGAGAGAGAGAGAGAGAGAGAGAGAGAGAGAGAGAAGAAAAGAGGAAGAGCGCGATATCTCGGCGTCTCTTTGGTAGGATCCAGAAACGTGCAAACACGGAACAAGTCTCAGGAACGTTGGTCGTTCCTCGTGTATAAAAATGGCCGTCGGGGAGGGTGAGGCAAAAGCAAAAGACCCGTTTGGCCCTGTCGAGTTTGTCCGGTACCATAATGGCGTCCCTTTCCAACATTATATGTACTAGCATACACACACATATTTATGGAAGCTTATTGTAGCTCGCAGTCTCATGAAGAGACGCGAAAAAATAAAACCCTCCAAAGTATATTACATTTTTACCTGGAATTTTATACTCATGAGCTTCCTTAAAAAAAGAGCCAGAGAGAGATGAACAAAAAGATTCATTTCGTTTTATAGCTTAGTGAATTGAACTTTATCAACGGACTCACCGATTGCTCGCTTCGCGTTTGAGCTGCCGACGAACGCTGCCGCGATTTCGTATAAAATGAAGTGCACCGGTGCCCAAACCACCACCCAGTCGTTCGCCATTTTTGCCCTCTCCTCTGTCAGGATTAGGGGATCTCGAGGATGACAATGAAGTTGAGTACCACTGGTGCTCGGTCCTTGGCCCTCTGCGCACAAAGTCCTCCATTTTAACGTTTCCTTTTTCGTTTTTTCAACCTTTTTTCTTTTTAATCTTGCCCTTTAGCTTGCTCTTGCCCGAACCGGCGATTTTCGCATTGATCGATGCGAGGCGATCGATAAAAATGGCGACAGCGATTGAGACATTTTCCACGAATTTCAGGATTGTAATTCGACCCTGTTTCACTATTTTTCATTGGGTACGCGCTGAGCTTAGAGCAGCATTTTTTATCGTCACGCGAATGGCCATCTTTTGCATTTTGTTCTCGCCACTAAATTATATCTCCAATGATTAAATCGCTGACTCGCAGTTTCCGCCGCAAAATGAACTACCTGCCGATTCTAACATAGTTTTCTACGCTTATGTGCGTGTTTATCTAAATGTGTGTGCACGCTTGTGTGAGTATACAAAGCGCACGAGAGGTAATACGAGTTCCAGGGCCAAGTTTCACAGTGCAGAAGGTTGATAGGAAGGCGAACACCGATCTCACTATGCTCCTTCGGCTTCTATCGTTAATAATGGCGAACGGATAAATGAGTTCGCTATTCTCTTGTCTCGTTCGTACGATCTCATGTTTCTAACCTTCTCTCGCTCTTGTTCTTGTATACGCTTGAAATCTATATGTATATATGTTTGTGTTGTCTACCATATATATAGATTGTTGTTGTGCCTCTTTTAGTCTTTGCCTCGTTGCACTCTCATGCTGGCTCCATTCTTGCTGGACCTCTCTCGGCCTGCGCCCTGTGGCCTGGCACAGCCTCTAACCTTATAACGGATCACGTCGAACTTGCACACCGAGCCCGAGAGGATCGCAGCTCTTCTTCTTATTTTACCCCGTCCTTCTCTTCTTGTTCTTCTTCTTCTTGGTCTGTTCCTTCTCCTCCTTCTTCTTCTTCTGTTAGTAGCCCTCTTCTTCTGCTCGTTTCTCGTTGGTCCGGAGACTCACAAGGCACCGAAGTGTAGCCTTTACGGTCGGATCGTGAAAACGAGATCGGCAAACTCGATCGAACCTTCCTCTCTTGAAGCACTCCTCTTTCTCCTCTCGTGTGCCCACGAGGATCGGGTTTATATTATATTACCCTGAACCTTGGACTTTGATGGATCACAACACTTTGCCAGATAATATTTTAATGTGTTTTGTTTTTGTTCCTCCTCCCCTCCGCCTCGCTCCTCGTCTATTCGTTCGCCTCGTTTTGCTCGTTTTAATGGGATTACGTTGAGGATGCTGCACGAATCCCGATGATTATGCGAGATTGTTGAACTGCCTTTGGCGAAGTTATTAGATTCACGTTTTTCATGGTTTTAACGAGGTGGCACAAAAGAAAGAGTACAAGTGATTAAAACAAAATTAGAATTTCACGAACTTCCCCGGAACTACTTTTTTTGCCAATTTGCTGAAATACAATATCGTTCGCTTTGCAGTTTATTGCACGAAACACACTCTGAATCGAAACGACGATCGTAAATTCCCTCGAACGAATCACTTCCCCGAGAGTCATCAACTCTCTTTCGCTGCCCACCAACTCCTCGCGAGTGATGATCGATAGTGATTTTATGAGTATTATATGGATCGTTCGATCGTGTGTATTGGCGTCTACAGAGCCGCGTCGAATCGAATGCCTATCTCGTTAAGTGCAACGCCAGCCACTACCACCACCAACACGAATCACACCAACTATATACCGTCGATTATATATTATACCGGTTGGTTCTCTCGTTGCGACGACCTAGACCGTGAGAAAAGCAAACTCAGGGTAGCCGCACAACGATCAGGACTTTTAATTTGTCCTGGCGTTACGAGACTCGACAGTTCTCGTTATTTCCAAGGGCCTATCAAAAACTTCATTAAAATGCACTAATCGGATCAACGAATTCATCGGAATATTTCACAACACGAAAACGAAGAATTACCGGACAAAACAAAAATATAAACTATTTTCATTTATTTACATAGAGTGTTCATTTTTAACACCGGTACAATACACAGAAACGAGTAATATCCGTAGCAGAGTCTCGAACAAAACTGCGATACCAGTGACCGAATGACCATCTTCGGGGTCCACTAATTTTCCGAGTCCTTGAGAGTCTCTCTTTCCCGAACAACTCTCGCCGTCAACGGGGTTCCCGAATCTCTTACGATTGTGTAACAGTGATTGTGTGTTGTTTTTTTTTAGGGCTCTACCTGACGTTCGCACACCCACGCTCGTAGAAATTAGTGGTGAATAAAAATGGAATTTGACGTTGATCCCAGAGGGTAGAGACCGAGAGCGAGAGAGAAAGAGAGGGAGAGAGAAAAGAGAGTTATGTCAAAACGACGATGACGAGGATGATGACGATGCTGTATATACAGGCAACTCCCTAATGTAACACGTCCAGGTCCGAAGGGGACCTGAGGAAGTCTCTTCGCGTCTCTGTGTATCCTCGGGTAATAAAAGCACGTAGGTTACCGTGCGGCGCGTCGAGAGGGACTGCCCGGTATTCTCTCCATCTTCTCTTCTCGTTTCTCCTTCACTCGATGCTCGCTCGCGTAGTTTGCCCTCTTCCAACCTCCTCTCTTACCTTCCTTACTCTTTGGCCGTTCGCTTTCCGCCGCCACCACCGTCGCGCGAGGACTTCTTCCCTCCTCTCTCACTCTCTTTCTTTTTCTCCACGAGAAGTTCCTCTCTCCACCACCGTCGAGAGTTGGCTTTCACGGCTTGTCCACGCTGGCTTCACCAACACTGTTGATTCGTTCTTCGGTGCTCGCCCAGGGCTCCTCGCGACTACAGCTTACCAGCGCTTTATGTATAATATAAAATGTACTTTGAGCCTCAAAGTCTTGTCTCGTCTGATGCCACTTTCTAGACGTTGATGTTCCTTAGTTATGGTTGCAATTCTTTTTTTTTTGTTCTTTGGCCCTTTATTCTAATTTCCTGAACTTTTTACCCGTTTGAAGAGCCTTTCAAACTAATTTTTTCAATATTCTGGGCTCTCTTTACGAGATGCACCTGCGTGCTTGATCGAGAGGCCTCCTTTTATCACGAAACTCTGTTACTAGGCTTCCTCCTTGCCTGATCTCGAACCTCCTTGTCCACTGCACGTTCTCATAGATTTTCCTCACACTAAATAGCACTTGGTGTTTGTGAAATGTATTTACGCGTGCAGAAGAGGCTCGGGAAGACCGTTGCTTCGTCGTGTAACCCACGAGAGCTTTTTCTTTCTCCCTCTTTCGCTCGGTCATGGAATCGACCATAAATGTCTTGGGAGCCCGGGGATTGAGAACGCTCTGTTAGAATCTCGCTTTATAAACGAGAGCATCGCTGAATAATAATGTAATAATCGTATATTTAATACACCATGAGCCACGAATGAGTTCACATCGCAATAATTTAATGCCTGCCAAGTGTTGGTGCGTGGATACATGTAACTGGTAACAAGATTACACCATCGTAGAGCCCTATTCCGCATGTGTGTATTTTACACTTGGTATAAATATACTTTTCATGAGCTTTTATATACACAGAGGAAATAAGCTCTTGGAAGGAATGCATTGATAAATTATTGTATTTCAAAGGATCGTTGAGGAATCAAACGATCGTCCAACGAGATTGAAACTTGGTTGGGTGTTCAAAATTATAGCGTGCAAATGGAAAAGAATAAGTGACTATAATAACCACGCGCTAGGTTTCTACAAACATATCAACACATATATATCTATGTTTATATGTATAAAAGCATTGATACTAATATAGATCTTGGTCGGTTATGTACGATCAATGCTGCCGATTCCGATACATAACTCTCGCGTATTTACAACCCGTAAGTAGCGATAGTAATAATGGTGAGTTCGAGCAGTGTCGGCGCGCCTCACACAGGTAGTTGCCAATCTATATTTATATATATATAAAGCTAAGCAGACAACACAGAAAGTGCCGCCCGCGTTCTTCGGTGAATGAAACGTCGTGCGCCCGGCACGCTATACACACGATCATCAGGCTGTCTCCTTTTCTCTCTCTCCCTCTTTCTCTCGCTGGTCTCGCCTCGCCGTACGCAATAATTACATCTCTCAGCATCCCATAGAGACAATGGGGAGAAGGCGAGGGAGCTTGAAGCACTCGCGAGCGCGTCTGCGCACAGTTCATTAACCGTTGGATCGTCGAGGCTACCCTCGGCTGTACACGCCATTGCATGTGCTACGTAAGAATGAATGCCATGGCGTTATTGCTTATCCAGGCTTTTCCTTCTTTGACCATCCGTCATTTTTATTTATTTTTTAACTTCATTTGTGATTTCTTTTCTTCAAGTTTTATCCGTTTTCTCGCATCGAAACAGGCCGCGTGACAACGAGGATTGACCGAGCGAGAACAAACGTCAACTCCATGATATCCGTTGGTAGTTCCAGAGGTATAACTTCCTCGAGAGAGAGAGAGGAGTGTTCATGCCTCTTCAGCATTATGTGTGTGCATAGTATATATCGCCCTCCAACCGCACTAATGCCCCGTGCGGATCGAAGCTTTTGTTGTTTAAAGCCTTCGATCCGCCTGTCAATTACCGCCTGATACCCGTACGAATTCTTTGTTCAAACGCCCTCCCTTTTGTTGTCAGTCTTCTTTTTGCCTCCTGTTGCCCTTTTTTTCTCCTTTTGAATTCTAGATCGAACGATAAAAAATTTCCAGCTGTGATTCCTCTAGACTTTTGGGCAACATGTTGTTTTTTTATCCATGTGACCCAGTGTCTGTTCGACTTGTGGTACACTCGCTTTAGTATTAGCGCGCTGAT
This sequence comes from Dusona sp. PSUC_FEM 10030013, assembly GCA_018902295.1. NCBI lineage: Eukaryota > Metazoa > Arthropoda > Insecta > Hymenoptera > Ichneumonidae > Dusona > Dusona sp. PSUC_FEM 10030013. Next base: position 5,585 of record JABSMR010090093.1, on the reverse strand, counting down.
TGCGCGCTACCTGTCTACTCCTCAACTTCAATCCCGTTGCAGTTTTCTTCGCGAGAAGAGTTATAAGCGGGAAGTACTGAAGGCCTCTCCCCTCATTGCTTATTCCCGATATAGTTTATAACGAGGAAAGACTACACGAGCTTCCCTCGCTGTAATCGACGTGTACGCCCCCGTGCAAGTGTCGACGTTTTAATACCGCAAAAAGATACGAAGAATAATTCAAGGGGAGGAAGGGAAAAACTGCTGGAAGCTGAGAGCGGAGCGTTGACAACCAGTCCACACTCATATTAACGTCTGACGTCCGAAAGATTAAGGTCGCGCGACTTAAACGAGGTACATTCAGAAATCTCTTGCTTCGTCACTTGTTTTCTGAATAAAAAATATAGTGATTTCAGCACGATTTTTATTCGTTTAACAGTTAAGCACGATTAATTGACACGTCGTATAATGACGACTTCAATTGCATCTGAGTGCATTGCGAATTGCAGGAAATGATTTTGCGCCTTTAGAATCCCGCGATCTATTCCGAAGATTAACTTCACCTCCGTTTGTCATTCAGTAACGAATTTATTTCGGCGGTTGTCGTTAAGTACTCTGAATTGTATAAAGGCTAATAACTTTCTCGCGCGACTCTGACGTTGAATACTTCTGACACATCTTCGTGTAAACCTTTGGACTTTCGGTGTATTTTGATTTTTTTTTGTCGTCAACCAGACTTACGATGACAGTAATGTTTTGAGGTTACGTTGCCATCCCACGCGTAACGTCGCATTTTCTCCCCGGGACGACTTGATCCAAAAATAAAATTTCTCGCTCGTTGCGCGGCCAAACGAGAACGTGAATTGACCGCGAGCATTCGAAACTTTATCTTAGACGACTCTTTCGAGTGCAGCGAATAAAATGAATGCTTGTAATATGGATCATACGTACGACACTGCACCAAGGACTCGTTCTTTACTCTTGTCATCCCTGGACATTCGTTTTTTCAAAGAATGGGGCTTTTATAAAAGATATGACGAGGTGCGAGGCGACTCGGCTGTAATGATACAATTGCTTTGTTGAACCATAACGCTCTCGATTGTTCGAGTGTCCCTCTCGTATAATATTTATCGTCTCGGTTCGTGTAACCTCCTGAGCCCTTTTGCACGCGAGATAAAAAGTCGCCAAGGCTGAAGATACAAAAAGAGGGAGAAATGGAAGAGTGCAAAAAAAAACCACGAAACCGAGAATAGTCTGCGGGGTTACGACGAACGATTGCTTTTGCGGGATTGCTTCCCTCTCCCTCTTTCTTTCTTTTTACCTCTCTGTGAGGTTTGAGCACGAGACGCAATTTCTAAAGAAACAAATTAAGGCGGCTCTGTGGCCTTTTGCGGCCAAGTACGAGCCTTTTCTCAAAACGAATCGCTGGGCGTGCTTCAAGCGTTTATTCCACGCTCAGGAAAGATCACTCTCCCCCGAGGACACAGCACATCATTTCTTTTCACACTCGTCCATACTCTGCTCTTCTCCTCTTTCTCCTCTTCCTCCTCTTATTTTTCCACTTCTTATATTCTCCTTCCGTTAGTCTTAACTCACTATATATTCTGTATAAGTTGTATATACATAACAAATTGTATGCATTTTATCTTGTTATATTTTCTCATCGGGCAAACTACGATCCTCGCCCATCTCACAAGCACACGCGGTCGCGTGTCACTTGATAAATTGTACCGTGGCACGCACCGCTCACGCTTCAACGCTCACCGTTATGCTAATTAGACGTCTAATCAAACCCTCCCATTAATTACGTTGACTTTGTACTTTTGCAATTTCGTTGCACATTTTTTACATCATGTTTTCTCCTTTTGTTCTTCCATTCGGAAATGAAGTCATTGCACTCAAGTTAGGATTGCTATTTTTCATATTTTCTCATCTAAAATGATCGGAATTTTTGATTGATTACATTTCATTATAAGCTCGTTAGAAATTAGTATAAGTGTAGCAATAATCACTCAGTCATTCGATCGACGTTCCCACAGATTTATCTCGTGCAGTTTGGAAAAAAGCGATACGAGCCTTATAACCCCATTAAGAGTATCGATAAGTCATAAGCTAAGTAGCTTCGTTCAAAAGGCTTTTCTCGTATTCCCACGCCCACGGAGGAATATTACAGCTGTGTATTAAAGTTTACCTACCAGTACCCTTTGAAAAGAGTTTTGGAATATTGTATTAGCCACAAAGAGAAAAAAGAGAGAGGGAGCAGAACGATCTAACCACCATGTTTTATTTATTTCCGCTTTGGTTGCACTTACGCTTGCACTTTCGGTCCATTTCCAGGTGGAATCGAGCGCATTCGTGTTTGTGGCCGTGAGGTGTTCGCCAAACACCGACAACCCACATTATTTTCACTCGTTGTGAAATATATTATATTCCCAAGACACAAAGAAATTTCTCGATCAAAACCGTAGGCTCCAGAATCGGTGGGAATGAAAGAAAGTGAAGAAAAATATTTTTTTATCAATCGACTGGAAATTTCGACGATTAAACTTTGAAGATTAATTCAATTAATCGGAGAGACAAAAAACTTGGAAAAAAATTTATTATCTTATCGAGATTTGTTCAATTTTTTTTTATTCGCCTCCATTCGCTTTTCATTCTTGTCAGACGTCATCGAATTCCAAATATACCCTGAATGAATTTGGCATTTTTCGTCAGTCGATTTGCGCATATGGGTTGGGCTTAGAGACTCGTGCACAAATACACGGTTGGGTACGAATATATATATATCGCGGAGGGAAAGGAACGAAGAAGGAGAGAAAAGAGAAGACGACGAAGACGTCAATTTATCGTGAGAGACGTTTGCAGATCGGAAGTTGGCCGCTCCCGCTTTTGCCTCCGCCGTCTCGCCGCTTCTCCTTTTGCCTCCTTTTTCACATGTTCAATTCAACAAAACTTTAGCCTCTTTGGCCAGCTTTCTATCTCACGCCTACGCGTCCTTTAACTTCGTCGTTCTGTGTCACGTCATTTGCACGAAAGATCGTTTTTTCCACTTTTTCCTTCTGGTACAGAAAAAGGACAGTGATTTTCTAAACAAAATAAAAAAAGTACAACAATTTCCTGGTAAAAAAAATACTTCAAATTTAATTTGCTAATCATTAGTGCATAAAAATCGTTAAGTAAAAAACAATTATAAAGAATGAAGAAAGACACCGTTGCCATTATTATAAACGTATTGCTGACTCGAATTCACAAGTAAGATGCTGCGAGGGATCCTACAGGGGACAGGGGTTAAGAGTAAGGCTAATATGAATCGGTTCGAGTGCGAAGGCAGATGAGATCGAGGCCCAACCCAAGTTTGCCGATTGTAAGTGCAAACGCATGCTCCCGCAGATAAGAAATCCTCTCGAGGGCCTCGGAGGATTGCTAACCACCCAACTCGTCACACTGATTATCCGTAAAAAGCATAATAATTTATTATCGTATCCAGAAGCCCTTTTGCTTCTTTGCCATTTCGTGCAAGAGCACCGACTCGCTTGGACTTGAGAGTGAAAAACCCTTGAACTAAACAAATATTTCAAAAATCATCAATGTTCGTTAATTTAATTTATTCGACGAAAAACATTTAAAGTTTGCACCTTTTGTTTCCTCAAAGAACTTTCGCCGGAGTTGAAATATTGCTCAATTTTTGGTAACACAGGAAAAAATAATTTCTCATACTCACTCAATATGATATATGTATTACGAAAATGCAAAAACTTCAAAGAATTTAAATAAATTATCATTTTTCAAAAAATCTTTACACTGCTAACCGTTGTGCCAAAGATTCAATTTTTTAATAGTTTTTCTATATTATGACAGTTGATGAAATGTCCAAGTGTACTCGGCCGAATCCACAGATTTATTTCACAAAATCTGATCCAGGATTTGACCTGACGAAGAAACGGTTCGAATTCAAAAATATGTCATAGTATCACTATTTTTCATTTAAATTTTCTCAACTTTAATAGGGGTTGGGAAAGGATGTTGGTGTAATTCCTCGTGGAAAGTCATAAAATAAAATGTGGACGAGAGAATCGCAAGTAGCATCGTAACCGATTAAAGCACCCAGACTCTTCCCGAGGTCACTGAGCTAAACTAGAAGAATCTAAATGATTTGATTGCTCGTTCTCGTGGACTCTTTCCTTCTATGATTTATTATATCTGACGCTTAAATGAAGAATGAAGAAAAAATAAAAAAATTAAAAAACTATTACTTCAAATAAATATGAAGCTTTCAAACAAACTAGGAAAACGGCGCGAGTAATATTTTTTTCCATCGCCACTGCCTTGCATCAATTGCTTTCATTAAATGGAACTATTGATTCATGTACAAAACAATATTCAATTTTATTATTAATAACTATTATTATGAAGAAGCCCTTTCATATTATTGCTATGAATTTTAAGAAAATCAGTGCGAGAAGATGCAGACGACGATTTGTCCGAGAAGTATGGAGTTTTTGAAAGTTGTTGAAAAAAGGAAATGGTAAATTTTCAGTGGAATTGCAAATTGTTTTCATCGATATTACACGTGTCATTTCAGGAGTTCGATTTTCCTAGTGTACCTGATGATTCCAATAGAGATATGGAAGGTCAGGCCAATCCTAAAGCTACACGTCGTCGTTCGATAAAACCATAAACAACGCAACAATACCTTTAATTTTCTGGCGCGTGGTGGTGGTTAGAACCGTAAAGAAAATCTAAAAATACGGTTGCTAGCGAACCGATGAAAAAAAATATAAACATTACAACGTCGACATGAATGAAAACGTCAGCGTCGAACATTCAGTCAGGGAAGTAAAATTGCCCAGAGTGGATGTTACAAAAATGAGGATTGTCGCGATATACTGTCTACTTTTGTGTTTTTGGTCTTGTCAAAATTACGTTCACTCAACCGAGTGGGTGGCCGATCTCACGAGTTCCATAGTCAAAGATTCAGAATTTCATCAAGTAAAAATAATGACGAGACTCTCCGATGGGGAATTTTTTGAAAATCCATTTTTCGATGAATTATTTATAAAGTTGATGCAAAATTTGCCTACGTTGAGAATTAATTTTGGTGAACATTTCGAACTTCCGGTGAATTCAGTATCCGATGAACCGCCTGGAGCGGAGAATCCAGACAGATTAAAAAATCTCGCCGAAAAAGTGAGTATAGTCACACATTTGTTACAATCGCGGCCAATTCTAGAATGATATTATAGTGCCTGTTCATCGCTAAGATGATTTTGACTGAAACTATCTAGATTGAAATACACCATGTAACGAAATATTATCATTGAAATGAATACGTAGGTAAAATAAATTTCACATGAACCCGGACATTGACATGGTCAAGAGTTTTATGATTTTTTTATACTTATGGTTCAACATTTATTCACACGTGTTTGATTTTACAAATACATAATGATAATTATATTACTGCGCAATAGTTTCATTTTCTATATAACGCAACTTTAACTTACTATACTGTATCTAAAAATTTAATATCCACAAAAAGCTTTCTAATACACCTGTGTATTAATTTTGATATTAATTTTTTTTCCAAAAGTGCAGGGTTTCAGAAT